>VYZP01013158.1:17219-27543 GCA_013400635.1 Hypocryptadius cinnamomeus
AGAAAGAAAGAAAGAAAGAAAGAAAGAAAGAAAGAAAGAAAGAAAGAAAGAAAGAAAGAAAGAAAGAAAGAAAGAAAGAAAGAAAGAAAAGCCTCACGAAGCTAAAGGAGATACAGTGTTGTGTTGATCTCAAAAAAACTTATAGATAAGGACATTTTCTGTCTCCACCTTAATGAATACAATGCTATTCAATATTTCTTTTTGCCTTTCAATAGTCCCTTCCAAAAATATTGGCTAGCTGTAAATAACAGTAAGTTATCACACAGCTGAAACATTGGAGAGTGTGAAGGTTAAAGTGGGATATTCAAACAAGGGTCATAAGAAGGTCCTTGTGTGCTGTGCTGTACCACAATCTCTGCTGCTATATTGGCCCTCTGTTATTGTTGCTCCTTTTCCTAGTTCTTTCACTGGAAATACATGTGAAGCAAGGAATATGTCTGCATATCTATAAGAATTGCAAAGAATGTCATGCAGCGATTAGAAACAATCTTTTCTATCTCCAATTAACCAGATACAACATTTTAGCATTCTGAGCAGGACTGTATTTGGCGATGTGCAAACTCTGTTTGAAATGTCTCAACAAGTCTCCATATAAAGTCTGAGAGATGATAGAAATCTCCCACAGAATTATTTATCTGCCCTGCACAGGCTGAAGCAAGCTTTGTCTTTTTTATTTGGGACAGTTTAATCAGATGTCTTTGAATATGCTGGGTAGAATAAAGTAAGCCTAATAAACATGCACTGGTTGAAAATGTCTTTGTAAGAGCTCAATATTTGTTTGCCTTTCTTAATGCCTTTGAAAGAAACCATTTGAAGCTCTGTGGTGTCTGAACTTCTCCTGCACTGAAGTGCATACAGAGATGAGAAGAAAAGCCAAGCTGGCTATTGTGATCATGCTTTTCTTTTTGGCTTGAGAGATAAGGCTCCACAGAAATCTGCCATGTGGTACTGAATTTAAGAAGATGAGCAAAGCAGTGGTGTGAAGCTTTAGGCTTTCAATAACGCTGCTATATTTATATGATGATACAATAATAGTAAGGAAAAAGCCTCTGCCCCACTTAAAAAAAAAAAAAGATACTAATCCTGCACCACTGAGTACAATGGAAGTTTTGTTATTTACATATACAGAATGTACAGCACAGACAATTCTCTACTCTACTAAATTCAGTACACTCAGATATGAAGGTTAAAAAGACATTCAAAGTCAATGCCTCTAATGCTCACATATCAAGATTTTGGCAGATTTTATACCACATTTTTTCTTTCTCTCTACAGTTTAAAAATTGAAACTAAGCAAATACAGTCAGACCTTGTTTTGTTTTGTTTTTTTATCAAATGAACCAGATTCTGACTTTACATACATTTAGTCATTCCCAAAAATGGCTTCAAAAAAGTAAATGGTTCTACCTACATTTAAAAAAATGCATAACATTGCATATATTCACATTTACAAAATTGCATATATGCACACAAACATCTAATTTTATTTGTATATATATATATATATATAGATACACATGTAGAAGACATATTGAAAGTGAAATTTTTTTAGATATGTTGCCTGCCTTTTAGGGTTTTTAACCTGTGATACAACCACAGGCACTATTTTAGGATTTAACATAATTTGCTACAGAAAGGTGTTAACTTTTGAGATTTAAATTATTATTTTAACAGTTTCATAATTCATGAAACATATGAAAGCAGCCAATAAGTCAGCAGCAATTTCTTTCCCACATTGTTTGAATTATTATGGTCAAGTCCAGCGAGGGAAAACATGTTTAAAAGGACTAAAGTACTATAGAAATCAGTTTGAACTTAGAGCATTTCTTAGTCTGGCATGTGTATCATCTTATAAAAATCAACCTAAGCAGTTAACAAATAAACTATTAAAAAAACCCGAGATAATTTAAAATTCTTCTTAATAAGCAATCTATACAATTTCCACTACCACTGAATCACTCATTTCTTAGTTTAATGCAAATTGATACTGCATATAAATTAAAACACTGGTTCTGATGTTTCTTCACAAAATTATGAAAGAAGCATATAGGAACAAAGTAGCAATAGAAAGGGGTAGTGCTATTTTTCCAGTAGTAAACTGGTTTGGTTTTGTTCAGCTACTTAAGATTTCTACCTCCAGATGTATTTCCTGAAAGACAGAAAATTGCATTTAAACACAAGAAGAAAAGTTTTTTACTCCAAGAGTGATCGAGTTCTGAAGCTGGATTCTTAGAGAGGTTTGGGAATCTTCAACCTTGGAGATACTCAAAACCCATCCACACAAGGTCCTGAGCAATCCTCTCCAGCTGACCTTGCTTTGATCTGGGGCACTGGACTAGACAAACTCCTAAGGACCCTGCCAGCCTCACCCATTCTGCAATGTCATGGTTTTTGCAAAATCACTCTGGTGTGATTTGTAGCACTGGAAGAAAACAAACACTTTTGTTGCTTTTTGGATGGGATACATCCACCTGAGTATTAGGATATCAAAGGGAAAGCCACTCACGAAAGTTCACTCCCTAGAGGGAAACAGGCAATCCATCCCATCCAAAGATGATAGCACATACTAGTATGTGAGTAAAGATACACTCCAGATGTGACTATTTCTCTTAATAATCCTGAAGTCTGACTAGAAATAAAATGAGCTCTGGACATTTTGGAGAGTTTTGACCTACAAGTCAGAAGGAAACTTCATCATCAACAAGTAAACTACACCATGAAAGAAACCTAGGCAAAGTGAAATTTTGAATAACCAAGGAAAATTTAAAATAACAACAATTAAAAAAACCCAAATGAGTGATAACAAATAATGCAAGAAGACAGCTAGCTTAGAAGAAATATGTGTGTGGAATTTCAGAAAATGGGGGAGGGATACTTGGTTGAGAAAAAGGTGCAAAATTTGTGTGTGGAAGCAGGCTCTTCTTAATTTCAGTGCTCAGGTATACAGGAAATGGGAGGCATGCAGGGGATATAGGACTAGTCTTACTTCAGAGCCCCTCTCCCAAATTCATGGTGGCTGTATATGCAGGAAAATGGGTTCTAAAATAAATCTTCCCTTTATCACTTGTAGAGATGTAATGTATGCTTCAGCTTTGCTTAAAGCAGGTATCAGAACCTTTTTGGGGTGGTTGTACATACACTACATTTAGTGTATATGAACTTAACACAAACAAGAACTGAATATATGATTCTAAAGAAGAATAAGACTCAATCACTACTTTCTGCTGATATATTTCTTGTCTGATAAAATATATTTTCCATAACCTTTCCAAGAAGTTTTTTTTGTTTTTCATGAACCATGAAAATACAATTTGATTTCTATGTGCCAATTTCACTTTCCATAGGGCACATAACATCTTGCCCAATAAATGGTCCCACTGCAGTGGTGTGATTCTTGGGGTGTCCTGCACAGGGCCAGGAGTTGGACTCAATGATTGTGATGGGTCCCTTCTAATTCATTATATTTTATGAACCTATGATTCTATGCTTCTACTAGAACACAATGTTATCAGAATATTTATATTGCAATTTGAAGGTTTGATGTGCAGACAATGATTTTTTTTAATTTTGGGGGTTTTTTTGATGCAAAATCACACCTGGGTGGAGATTTTATTTCAGCAAGCATGGTCAGAAGGCTGTCTGTTTCTGTTCTACTTGCCAGGCCACACAAACCTAGAGTTTATGCTCATTTTTTGTTCATCATGAAACAACAAATAAGACCTGTGGAACAAATGGACTACTACACCCAGGTTCTTCTGATAAAAAGCAAACATTTTCTTATTGACATCTCTAAAAAACCAAACTGAAGGCTTACCATGTGAATACTCATGTAGCTATTTGTTCTAATACTGGGCTTTAAAACTGTATTTAATTTACTACTGAACTTGCCTATCAGTAAGCTGCCAACAGAACCCAGCCAGAGTGGACAGTGCTGCCCGAGGAGAAGAGCATGAAGGCTGGAGATGAGTTTGTAACTGCATTGAGCATCTCAAATTGACCATCTCAAATTCCTCAAGGGCCTCCCCCATCCTGTCATGGCCCACGACCCATTCCAGCCCCCCAGGGATCAGTCCCTGTTGCTGGTCTCCATCTCCCCACAGCCCTGCCCTGCCTGGAAACTGACCCTGCCAAGCTCAGCCCACCTGCAGGATGATGTCCCAGCCTGGCCTGTCCCAGAGGAGATGCCCAATGCCTGGGGCTGCCCCCACACCCTGTCCTGCTCCTGGCTGGGCTGGGACACACCCTGCCAACACATTTCTCCCCACACACTGCCCACGAGCTGCTCACTTCCCCTGACTTCTTACTTTTGTCTATTTGTGACACCACTGCTCCTTTGTGCCTGGATGACAAAGTGTATACAGAATCAAGTTTGTCATCAAAGAAAGAAATACTAAATATGTTTTTGCTGCACACTAATAGATGCCTTTGGTGCACAAACAGACACTGTCCACGTGGAGAAGTACCTGGCCTCAAGGAATCACAAGAACTGTGAAAACAATTTGAAAATAAGAACAAAGATGAGCAACCCAGGTGATTGACCCCCAAAACCCTGGGGAGCCACCAGAGGCCCTGCTCCATGGATGAGCGTGGTGCTGGCACAGGGGCAGCAGCCAGTGGCTCGCGTCCCAGAGAGTGCCAGTCCCGTGAGCTGCCAGGCTCTGCTGCTTTGCTGTCAAACCTGCTTGTGCAGGACACATCCAGCACACCACTCCAGGTTCTCCAGCTCTGTCTCTGCTGACAGGATTGCCCTCTGTACCCACTAAGAAAGTTTATTTTGACTGCCAAGATGTGTGAGATGTTTGTTACATAAGGAACATTTTTACCTTCTTCCACATTGACATTTTATGTGCAGAAGTTTTAGAACACGACTCCTCTCTGAAAGGGAATATCCAGTGAATGTTTACAAGGAAAATAGAACGTTAGTTAAACTTGTTTTCAAATGTTTTTAATGAGACTACATAAACCACTCATGTTTTCAGCAAGGCAAATATATGTAAGGGTACACAGAATTTATAAGCATTGAAAATCATCTGGAAAGTCCACACAGAAAGAAACATCCACTTCTTTGCAGGTGAAGACAAAAAATGTAAGTTTTTAGCATGTTTACAGTACCCTCTGATGGAAATAGGAAGCATTACAACTCCCCCATAACATTTATTTGCCTAAGTATAATGATAGAAAATATACATTTGGCAACCTTTTGTAACTTATTATAAATAAAATAGATAAATAAAGTTATTCTTTAAAAGATTAGGAGTTTTATACAAACACACATCTCAATCAATAGAATAACCTCTTATTTAGGTTTGGCTTCCTCAATAAATAAACAAAACATAGTATGAGTTCTACCAGTTAATCAGGGAGAAATCTTCCCAAAGATAGAATTTTACTCTTTTCATTTTATAACATGCCTATCTTTATTTCTGTTTCATAAGAATTAGAAAAAAATATAGTATTTTTAACATTCTGTTGAAAGTACAGTACCTATCAGTATTCATCCCATTTGCTTGTTCAGATGAATCACTAACAAGCCTCAGAAACACTGGTCAAAATTGCAGAATGTCAAACGATTTTTAGTAAAATGCAAACTGAAGTCATCAGAGAATTAGCTTTAACAATTAGTACTCCTTTTAAGATTTAAAATATCAGAGAAAACTTGCCCTCATTTCTTTTTTTCTTCTCACTGACTCATAAACTACTTCAGCTTTCATTACTAATTGGCAGGTCACCACAAAGGTGTTTCACACAGCAAGATTAGAAGGGTGAATATTTTTGAACTCTGACTAAAACTCCATTTCAATATCAAGTAAAGATTTTTTTTGAGATGAACAGTCAGTGCATTAGTTTTATTTGACTGTGGTGGATAGACCCTATTTCTATAAAGCATTCAAGCTGTTGCCTAATTTTTTTTTTTCTTGGGAAACATCACAAACAGATGACTAAATATCACTACACTCTTATGTGCAACAGAAATTTTAAACACATTGCTAAACACATTGTTAGAGTGAAGGAAATAATTTCCCTTTATTTGAGCTCATATCTGGTCCAAAAATAACTGTTAAAGCTATTGCATTGATAAATGTAAAGCTCTTTACACACAAGATATTGAGAGAAAATAAAAAAAAAAACCATGTATTTTACTTACATTTACATATTCCAGCTTGATAGGGGGCGATCACTTTAATTGCAAGAATGAATTTTATACCATCAATTGTAAGCCTTTAGGATGAGACTTCAAATAAATTGAAGACAACACTTTTAGTGTTGCAGTCATAACTCCATACTGTTATGGAGTTATAGAGCCAGGATGTCCCTCCTATTCTTGCCTGAAAAATAATGAAGAAAATCTAGGTCAGGATTTTCTAAAGATATTCACTGTATTATTGAAGCAGTCTAACAGCTCACCACTCTTTAGTACAATAATTTGCCTGCTTTCTCAGGTATCTCAATATTTTTATTTTTAAGTTTCCATGTGTTGGTTTTCTGCTGGACTCAGCTCCTGACAAGAAGCAGGAATGGTGCAAAGGAAGAAGGGGAAGCCTGTGCCCGAGTAGAGGAGAGGGCTCTAGCACAGAAGTAAACTGTGAGAATAGACAAAACACATTGCTAAATTCACCCTAACAGAGAATTACCCATCAGCACACATTCACCTCCATGCTTATATTGTAAAAATTACACTGCAAGATCTATGAGAGGAAAGATCAATCATGGTATACATTCTACATGCTCACCTAATCCATTTGTAGGTCAGCAGAAAAAGGCACTGAAGATTTACTTTATGTTAGCAAGCACAGTTCCATGAAAAATACTGTGACAGAAAATAAAGAAATAGATGAGTGATCAAGTTCATTTGGAAGTGGTCAGCAATACTGCATTAACAGGAACTGCTATATTAGAATTAATGGAAATTGAGCACCCAGAAATCCTGGGAACTCTGGAGTTCCTAGAGAGGGTAGAACTGTGACTTTATCCAGTCGAGCTCAAGTCATTTAATCTTGGTTACAAGTTCATCACCATAGAATATACATGTCTGGAAAATTAAATGAAGGAGATATATTGTCTGTGGAAGGACTTGCAAAGACCTTAGCAGAGCTAACCTACTGAAAGATATAAGTATTTGGAAAGGCTCATCATTTTCAGTTATATGATAGGCATGTAAGAAAAGGAGTAATTCTATTGAAATGCCATCTAGGCTGTGGAACAGGCCTGTTGCTTCTCTTACATATTTCAATTATGAATGTGTGTCAAAGCCACAGTTACCAAAAAAAACATCCATTGCTCTAGGACCTGTACAAACACATCATGGATTTGAAGAACGTGAAACACTGATAAACAAGATGTTATAAATGTGGGACAAAGGAAACATTTTCTTCATTTTACAGAGAAATAAAGTAGGTAGCTTGGATGATTTGTTCAAGGTCTCAAAAGATATCTGTGGCAAGGCTAGAAATTTTTATCATAAAATCACAAGAATAATTGAAATTAATTTTACAGTTTATGACAAACAAGTTATACAGATAATTCCTTCTCTAATAATACATTTTTTCATGTTGCAGTTCTACCCTGAATAAGAATAAAGGAAGTATTCCTAATGAGCTCAAAAGGATTTACATCAGTCTCCTGAAAAATCCACCAGGAAAAAGACACTCTTAATTTCACAGATTGCTAGAGAACAGTTTCATTGCCATGTATTGAAATTGCAATCTAAATAATTGATAAGGGCACAAGTAGTTTTAAGACTGCTTGTTAAAAGAAAACTGTTCATAGGCACTTACAGAAGGGAACTGAGTTTTATGAAATTGATTAACACATGTGATGCTTCTAAAATAAGTGCCACATTTTATAATATATCCCTTAAAAACTTAATTTAGTGTGCAGTGTGTAAAAATCAAAATTAATATATACCATTATAGTGCATTCCCCTGGCTCTTGGTATTGGTATACTGCTATAACTGACACCCTCAAATTCCTACCATAAATGCCAATTAAAACTGTCTTGGAGAAACAGTCACATAACACTTCAACTTTTACAGCTCAGAAGACAAAAGATGATTAATTATCTGAAGAAAAAGATCAGCTTTAGCTATCCAACTAACAAGTGACTTTTTATCTCCTGAGATCTGAGAAAATTCTCTGTCAAGATTTTTAGGCTGGATGCTCGCTCAATTCACCTCTGCCACATAATGAAACACACAATGCCATTTGCTACAACAAGGACATGCAATGAAAAAATCTTTTAAAAAGACATATTTTTAAAACATGAGTGTCTAGGATTTGGAAGTGAAGGTACCCTCCAATATGGATCCTTTCTTTTTCTCATCTACTTTTGAAAATTTAGGCTAAACTGCAGCACACAATTATCTCTGTGTTAACAAAAACATACATGGAAACCAAAAGAAGTCTTGGAAAATAACCTATGGCACTGCCACAGTCAGTGAAAAAGGGAGCAGGGAGGAAATTATTACTTATGACTAACAGTGAAATCTCATTGAATTAATAGGTACAAAAATTGGATCACAAAAAGTTCTCAGAATGTTGGTGTTGTTCAAAATCACTGGTAGAAGACAAGAATCAGGCTTTCACAGGCTTATAATCTACTACATAGAAACTAAACCAAGGCATATTGCTTCTCTTCCCTAAGAGTGCTGATAAACTCTCAGTTAGGATTGCAAGCCCCTCTAGCCTCTATCAGTCCCATTATTTAATCCTAAATGAAGTATGTCTTATCAATTCATTCTATGCCATGACCCTGGTCAAGGTTAGGTGAAGGTCTAGCTATAAAAGTGCAGGAGGTAAAAAAAACCCATTATTTTTCTGTGACAGACTAAGAAAACAGTGATGTGCACAGAAGTAAAAACCCTTCCCTGCAAATACATTTCCCCAAATATGTTCCATTTACTCACTAAGAGAATATTTCCATTCTCCAATAACATTATAAAATGCTAGAACATCATTGTAGGCTTTTTCTTTCCTGTACTTTTTAAAGATGAGATAAAAGCAAGGATTTTATTTTTTTTTTTTAGTAATTCCTGTTTATGGGAAATCTATTTAAATTAATGCCACTCTTTTTTCAAATGTCTTTTAGAGTCAAATAAGAAAGTGAGTCACATGGCAAAATTATCCTGTATGCTATTATCAGTGGAGATGAGTCAGCCCTCCTACTGTTTGTTGATGTATCTGTCTAGTGAAGAGGGGGAAAAAAAGGAGAAAAAAATCCCTTCTCTGTGGAATTTATCAGATCACAATAGTTTGTAAAAACCAAGAACTGCATAAAAATGACTTCTTGGGAAGAGTGTCAAAGTGCTGCAGTCCCACTATCTGCTTTCCCTTATTGCAATGAAAGCCTAACAAAATCTTCCTCTGTTCACATTTTATTTCCTGATTATTCAGCCATTGGGTGAAAAATGTTTATTTTTAGGTAGCACATAGTGGATGCACACCCAAAAATACGCTAAGGTGGCACACCAACAGGAACTCCAGTAAGACCAGTAAACTGCTAAAACATTGCAACTTTTAAGAACACTGTCACTTTCTGCTAGAGGGGGAAACTGCAACACCTTGTTTTGCATAAGCCTGGGGCTAAATTTCCACTTGAAAGATGTGGGATTATGATCAAATTTGTCACAGAAATTACCCCAGGAGTACCTATTTTGTGTTAAACTATCTAGAGCAACCTTGTTGAGTATGCAGCCAGACAGAAAACACAATGAAAGTTGTTTGGTTCAAGAGATGTCCAGCATTACTAGGATACTAGTTATAAATTATTTTAATTTGAGATTATGTTATCCTCTCCTTAGTAACAATGATGTAGGCTTGATTGGTGGTTCTCTTTACACCTAGTATAAGCTTCAACTTCTTGGTTGAAAATTAACCAACAATTTAATTTATTCCAGGCTCCTAAGTGACTAAACTCTGTCAACAAGGGAAATGAAGAGAAATAAGAGGTGAGCCAGGCTAAGAAAAAATTCTAAAATTAATATTTTGAAAAAGAACTTACTCTGTTTGAACAACTGCATAGTTTAGAGCATTTTACTTAGCTGTCCTGACCATGTCATTCTGTCATGGACGAGTGGAAAGTGGCATCAGAATTTGAGACCTGTGAACCAACCAGTCTTGCCAGTAAAGCAAAGCTGTCTACAATCTGATATTTGGACATCAAGTAGTTCATTAAATGAGCTGTTCTGGAAAAAATAAATGTCTTGATGGAAAATAAACATTTAAAAGCACTAGCAACCACGGTAACTGGTTCTCTGAACTTCTAAAAAATCAGCTATCCAGGCCAAAAACCTCCTTGCTTTTATTGGGCCTGTGACTGACAGAGGAC
>VYZP01013161.1:0-17078 GCA_013400635.1 Hypocryptadius cinnamomeus
CTTCTTTTTTATTTTCTTAAAATTAGAATGTGCGATACTTAGTATTTTGCATGCACAGGGTAAACCTGAAGGAATCAACATAAAATCTTTAATTGAAGACACACAGAAACACACATATAGAAGACTGGAAGTGGAATTTCACAACAAATAGTTTTTAATAAACTTCAAGTCTTTCTGAGGACTTTGACTGTCAGTGCTGTTGAAAACCAATAATACTGTTGAACCAGGCCTTTAGTGTCCTTAGGACATAGCCTAAAATTTGTGAACAGATTGCTCTACTTCTGTCTAAATCTCATTTCCATAAGGCATTTTGAGAAAGTGATACAGGTATACTTGGAAGGACTTTTGTTTGTTTAGAGTCTGTGGATAGTAAAAATAAAGCAACTGAGGATGATCTTCTGGTCTTTACCAGGACATGCAGGAACTATCAGCTGACAACCTCTGTGTCCCCAAAGTGAAGAGGCTTGAAAGAAAATGAGGAATCCTGGAAAATTTCTAAAAGGAAGGTAAGAAATGGATGCAATTTGAAAAAGGAGATAGAAAAATACAAAGATATGAAAAGAAAAGGAAAATAAAAGGATTTTCTGAAGAATATGACTGTAAAATTGAGCCTGCAAAGCTGGAAGGGTAAGTTTAGGAAGGTGTAGTCTCCTTTTCCTATTCTCCAGGGGAAAAAACCCAGCTGAAATAATAGAAGTTACTTAATCTTTCATCTCAACTTACTACCCCAGGTTAGACCAGGAGCACACATTCTTTCCCCATCTTAACCCAACATTATAATTTTTTTTAAATTACAAAGATCTGGAATCCATGTAATCCATATATTGGGTTCATATAGAGGTTTATGAACCACATAGACGAGCTGATAGGAAAAAATATATGCCCTTTGCTCTGATGGAGGACTTGTTAAAAAGGAGTTATCACTCTGAAAAGTTGTGGATCTGAAAAATCACCATCTTTTCATCTTCCAAGTTCCTAGTGTGACGTAAATAGGACGTGCTTTTCAGCATGGCTGGGCAAAAGCCTATGCCACTGCCTGATGCTTTTTCCTTGTGTTAAGTGCAATCAATAATGAGCTTTTAAAAATGCCTGTTGACATAAGTGTGAAGGGAACATATCAATCAGTTTCTGAATATAATGGCTCTGTGTTACAAGAAATTAAGTATGGTAAATCTCAAAATAATTTAAATTGACTTGATTCTTAATGTTTCTTAATACTAGGTTAAACCATCAGTACAACACAAAAAATATACAAACTACAATGAAAAAGAAAGTTTTATTTAATATATTTTTTTCTCTAGAATTTCCACTGACAGCTATTAAAAAAAAAAAGTTGTTTTTCAAACAAGCAGCAGGTATAAGTTGTCTGGAAACATCAAGATGACATCCACAGATTCCTGCAGGAATTATAATAAAATTTTTTCTGTGTAGCTGGCTGCTAAGAAGCCTTTCAGGTTTCATGTACCTTATGGTTCTTGTGGAATAGTAGATATTTTGGATGTGTTTTGCACCAAGAGGTGCTGGTTCCTTATGTTGGAAGACTGTAAAGTATCATTCAAAATGGTGGAGTTTTGAGCTAACACTACAGAGAAAGAAAAGTATGGCTAATTTTACATCTTAGATACTGAGAACCCTGAACAATGCATTGAGTGGTATAACTGCCAGGGCACAGCATGCCATGCAGACCCCATCCATAAAAAGCATTATCCAATTTTGATAATTTGACCTATTACTGGATTTTCTTACAAGAAAAAAGCTCAGTTCATCACTGCTACTGTCAAGCAGAAAGGGTGTTCCTATAAGAATTTCTTGCTGCACTTTTAGATACAAGCAAGGATACCAAGGTGGTGTAGTCATTTCTACCATGTGGGAGCAGCCTGCAGGCTCCTTTTGTAAAGACTGGCCAAGCTCATCCTGAAGATGGGCTGTGGAGTGCCCAACACAGGCTGCGGGCCGAGAGCAGTGCAGCCAGAGGTTCTCCCAGTGACTGCTGTGTGGGTCACTACCTCCTTGATGTACAAGGGTCACCTAGTCAGGAGCATTGCAACATTTTAGAGAGAATCACCAGACCCAAAGAGAAGATGTCATAGGAATGGGAGAGAGAGAGATTTGTGTTCGTGACAAAAAATTCATCTGTGGTGAAGAATTACAAGAATTGGATAGTTTTTGTGGTAAGTCAATGAACTGTCCAGTGGTTAGAATATAATTTGTTGGGGAGGAACTCAAATAAAAAAAAATTAAAGATATGTTTCACTTTAATATCTGTATGTGAAATCCTCTGAAAGTACAAGACTTCCCATCATTTCGCTGTCCTAAAGTCTTGGTGATTCTGTCACTCTGTATCATGAAAATATGTGTTGTATTAATAACAGAGTGTGGAATAAGATGTGAGTGGGAGTAGCAGAGCATTGAGAATGCCAAAACTTGTAAGGAGTCACCCCAACTCAATCTTAGGCTATCTTTGTAGTCAGAAGGGGATCAATCAGGGCATAAACATTGGGATGGATGGCTTCATAGCCTAATAATCTTCCATATCTGAGAGGTACTGTCTGATAATAAAGCTCTGAAGAATAAATATGCTTTCCTGAAATGTTGCTAAAATTGCTTTGGAAAGTCTTTTTACTCTGAGTTCCTTTTCACAGCCTGATTGGGAGCCATTTGTTAGCTTTCTCCAGCAGAGTTTCCTCCTACTGCAGTCTTTTTAAAAGCCAAGTTCTGTGACCACTTAAAAATGTAAAACTTCTTGTAACCAGTTTTACAAATCCTGATTAAGGTGTAAAATGCGCTTTGAAATTAAAATGGCAATAAATACGCAATAAATTGACTTGTTGAATGAACAAATGTCTAAATAATTATAGAAATATAAATATTTTGAAACTTACCCCCCCTCAAAAAAAAAAACCAAAAAACCAACAAACCCAAACCCAGTTTTTGTTCTATTTCCTCTTAGATTTAATTAAAATGTGATAGTTTCCTTCTGAACAGCTTAACCCTAAGGAAGAACTGCAAAAACAGCTGCAAGCAGTAATTTGTAAACTCAACAACCATGCAATCAACTAAGAAACTATCAAATTACTTCTGGAATTAAAATCCCATCTATGGAATTTCAAGTAAACCAAATAAGACTTAATATTTATCATCTGTCAGACATTATTTTTAAAATGGTGACAGGTAATTTGTGAGGGAATTTTTGACAGAAATTGTAAAGCAATTAATATTTCATTGCCCAACTAACTGTTGAGGGGAGCAGGTGACAATAGGAATAATTTTAAATAAACAGTAAGCATCTTCAATTCATCTTTTCTGCTGTAATCATATATAGCTTTGAAAGGGAGATCTCTGTTGCTACACTGGGTCTGAGCAAATAACCTTTAAACTAAAAAAACAGACAAATGGATAGAAAAAAAAATTGAAGAGGGGTGTTAAGAAAGGAAGTTATTGTGAACACTTGACTTACACATATCTCAGTAGGTGTGTGCAACTCAGAATATAGTTCTGTCCATGTGAGACTTCCTAGAGAATATCAGTGCAGAGAAAATTTCTTCAGCTTCATCTGGAACTTTCCTGTGATGCTCTTTATGAATGCTAAAGAAAGGATCAGATGTCAATTAGAGTAAAAAAAATCCTGAGTAATAAAAATTTTTTTTAGTTTTATTTATGGGAAACTGGTTTTTTGTATGGTTTTTTGCTGCTTTTTCTAAAAATACCTACACTGCTTGAGTAACAAGACATGTGAAAACAAAGTGCCTGTAAGAAAATGCAGCAAAAGTTATGCTAAATCTGTAACTGAGAAAATAATTCAGATATGATGGAATGTGAGAGTACATCTATATTTAATAATAATACCTAGAAGATTTCTATCTTAAACTATATAATAATTTGATAGAAAAAAATTTATTCAGTCATTGTCTCTTTAAATATAGTATCTAATCCATAATTTATAGAATAACTTCCAGACTTTTTGGACAGAGAGGAATACAAACATTAGAGCAAAGAATAAAACATGGATTTAGTGCAGTAGCTGGAGTAAACAAGGATGCCAACAATGCAAAAGGGAAGAAAAAGCAAAAGGCCTGTTCTCAGAAGTAAAGTGCTCTTTCCTCCTGCAGAAGCAATCTGAGAATAAATATCCATGTACCACAAGCAAGGTGATCTTTTGTAATTTGTATGTGCAATGGAAAGGAGTCATATTCAAGGGCTAGAACAATTGGAGCATAATAATGCTTTTCTTTCCTAGCAGAACTTGGGAGAAGGCAGAAATTAGAAATGCTGGGAATCAATTAATACAAATACCATAAATCCAGCTGAAATGAGGGAGGACAGAGGATGGACAGGCTTACGTTCAGAATATTATCTGCTTCGTCCTGGGTAGTAAAATAAAGACCCTAAAAAAGTATTTCAATAAATATATGAGTCTTCAAACATTCAAGTTTAAACTTGTAACTTCAATATTTAATTACTATATGGATGCGGGTGTTGAGTCTATCATTAGTAAATTTGCAGACAACTCTAAGCTGGGAGCTTGTGTCAATCTGTGGGAAGGTAGGAGAGCTCTGCTGAGAGACCTGGAATGGTTGGATGGATAGACAGTCCAACAAGATGAAGTTTGATAAGTCCAAGTACCAAGTCCTGCATTTTGGCCACAAAACCCTCTGCAGTGCTACAGGCTGGGGATGGTGTGGCTGNTGATATTAGGAAAAAGATTTTTTATGGAAAAAGTGATAGAGTACTGGAATGGTCTGCCCAGGGAGATGATGGAGTGGTGGAGTCATCATCCCTGGATGTGTTTAAAAACAGACTGGGTGTGGCACTCGATGCCATGGTTTAGCTGAGGTGTTAGGGTATGGGTTGGACTCGATCTTGAAGGTCTCTTCCAACTTAGTGATTCTGTGATTCTGTGATAAAAATGAAATAAATACAGACTTCCAAATTTTTTACTGCAATTGTGTTTTTTGCTCAAATTCTAATACAGTAGCATATCATATCTTATTTTCCTAAATTGTTTTCGAGTTCTTAACATTGTCTGGGTTAGCTACACATTTAGATAACAACTAGGTCTATCAAAACTAGGTAACAACTTTCTACTACCTAGCTTAACAACTAAAGTCTCTGGGGCCTGAATAAGTTCCTGATATGAACTTTTAGAATAATATAGCTGAGAATTTGGGCAAAACACCTTTTCCTAGTTCAGTGCAACTGACCTGGTTTTTTTCTTTCCTTTTCTTATCTTTTTTTTTTTTATGACACCTATTTGTGTCCAGTTTTGCATATCATATTCCATAGTAGTATTTCCTCTGTTCTATTTGTATATCTAGCAAAACAGCTATATGTGATAACTTTGCACTGCAAAGTTAAGATTCGGTTTCTTTGATTCCATAAGTTGGTTTAATTTTATAGTACAGAGTTCCCACTGGTAGGTTTGTTTAAGCAGTGATGCTTATCTTAAGAAAACTCTTTTTTAATTGACTGACTGTAGGCTACATTATCATTAAAATTATTTTTAAACAAATCTTGGTTATTTGAATTTTGGTCATCAAAAAAGTTTTGTACAAAGACCACAGTCTTTGTTTTTCTGACATGATTTCTGCAGAGATATTTTTCTGTTGACAGAAAATCAAGCAACATTATGTATTCTTGAGGGACCACCAGATATACTTAACCATTTCTTGTTTAACAACATGTCCAGAAGCACATAGATCAGAATTCCAAGTGTATTACCCCTATATAGGCAACGGATTTTTTTTTCCTTTTTCCTCTTTTTCTAATGATTAATATTTGTATGCAGGTTTAGTGAACATTCAATCTTCTCCAACAGTTTCTCTTTATAGAACTACTTCTGTTTGTAGCAACTTCATAGTTCCCTACAGTTTCCTTAGGAGGAGAACTTGAGAGGGAGGTGCTGATCTCTTCTCCCTGGTATCCAGTGAGGGAACATGTTGGGAACAGTAAAAAGCTTCATTAAGGGAGGTTCAGATTTTAAATTTAGGAAGCATTTCTTTACTGAGAGGAAGGTAACTTACTGGACCAGGCTCCCTGGAGAGGTTGTCAATGCTCCAAGTCTGTCAGGGTTACAAAAGCCTTTGGAAAATGCCCTTAACAATTTTTTTAACTTTTGGTCATCCCTGAAAGGTCAGACAGTTGGACCAGATTGTTGGTTTAGGTTCCTTCAACCTGAAATATTCTAGTCAAGTCTAGTCCACCCTATTCATGTATCCTTCTCCAGCTCTGTTTATTAGTGCTAGACACAAATGGTTTTCAGTGACCCTAAAGCCTGCTGACAGAATAGCCTGGTTTTGCTGACAGATTCCTGGTTTTGCTATCCAAACACTATGACTGCCTCTAAACTTATTCCTGATAAATACCAAATATGTACAGGGATTGCTTGAAGAGCGCTAGTTCGTCTGGATTAAAAACCACATATGGGGCAATCCTAAAAGCTTAACAGTGTAGATGATCAAGTCCCAGTGACAGGGAATGTTCTCTGCAATTCTAATTTACTGATCTAAGAAAAGCTTTAGAGCATTTTCACTGCAGATGTACTGGAGGGAACAATTCCATAAGATAGCCCCCTCTCTCACACACGAAATTGAGGCTGACTACTGATTTCCAAGTGTTAAAAGAGGGGCGGTAGTTAAATGAACATGAGAAGGGAAGGTACTGAGCCAGGAAGACACAGTGGGTGTGAGAAGCACACCGTACCAAAGGGCAGAGTACTGGTCTCCATCATACTGCTCATCTTCCAGCTCTGCTAGAATCAGGACAAGGAAGAGGTCAAGGATTTCCTACGAGGCATTCAGCTTTACAGAAGTTCTGATATGTAAATCAAACACAACCTCTCTCCTAGCACATATTTTTGATGTGTTTATTTGATTTAAATGAAAAGTTCTGATAACTTCAGATAACAAAGGACTGACCTGGGTTTCATTTTGATTCTCTTTTCTGTTTTGCTTTATTTGTATGATGTTTCTTCATTTCCTATTTTGTTCTGACAGTAAATATGCTTTTGGGGGCAGATTCCTTTACACATGAGGTGTGTATTATTTTAAGATCCCAATTCTGAGGGAGATCTTAAGACAGCTAGGTGGTTGCTAAGTAATGCAGTGTGGATGATGACCCAAAGAACGGAGATTTGCGTCATAAAAATGTCTATTTGTCAAAAAAAGGACATTAAATGATGTTCAGAATCATACTTAGTTATTCAGTGATGGCACTTGCCCTACCCTGAAGTCTTCAGGCTGTTGATTCAAGTTATGCCATAATGTGACCCTTGGTGTTTGGGGGAAGAACTCTGGTACAACTGAACAGGAAAATGGAAGTACATCTAGTTATGTATAGATGCATATATACCTATGAGTATGTATCCTGCAGCATTCAATCCTTTCTTTTATTCAATGATCTTTGACAGAAAAGAATAAACCAACACTAAATAAATTAATGTATCATATAGTGTGGCAATTCTTAAATTTTGTTCATTTCCCCTTCCTTTGCACAGTGCAACCTACAGGAAAATAAAATGTCTCCAGTTCCACCCATGCATAACTTTCCCTTGCAGGAGTTGGACATTTTCAATGGCTCTGCTCCCATAAGTGATTCCAAATATTCGTGGGCAGCCATTTCTTTGCTCTGTAAAAGCCACTGGCTGATTAATTTCCTTGGTTGTGTAACTACTGATTGGCATTTTCAGTAAAACCCTTTTAGCTTAGCCTTTTCCCTCTGATTTGTGATTTGGCCCAAAGAATAAGTGTCCTAGTTTAGTTCTGACCTACTTGTAGTCAAATTGACAGCTTGCTCTTTGCATAGGTTTCTTCATTAAAATCAAAGAGTGCCCTCAAGCCACCAAGTTTTGAGGCAGACCCTAAAGCTGTCTTAATATCATTGATGGAATTACAGGATAATTTCAGATATGTACCATTTCTAGAATATTTTATGGGAGAGCAAACTGCAGCCAATTCAAAACACCAATATGCATATCATAAATATTGATACAGGAGCTATTATCGATAGAGCAATATTCTTTGTAAGAACATCAATATGTTGTAATCTTTCTTTTAAATGAAAAGTTATCAAATATCCTTAATTAATCTGGATGATTTTTTTTCCCTAGTGACCATGACGTTGAGAGTGTTTATTGCAGTTTTCCATGATCCAAGTTACTGGGTTTTTTAAATCTAGTTTTTGGTTTCTCCTTTTTTCAAAAAATATCAAACATTATGATTTTCATATTTTAGTCGTTTTCCTCTATGGTTTTTAATTTTCTATTGAGAGAAAAAATAAAAAATATTCTTCCTATGTAGTTATTATTTTTCTTATATGGTAGCAGTGCTTTATTTTTTGTTTATTTTTCTTTTATTTTTCTCTTCAGCTTCCTCTCTACATGAAATTTTATCACAAAAGAAACAAAGCAATGTATAATGACCAGGTGGTTCCATGTAAGCATATTCTTGTTGTATGTGAGCATTTTGCACTGCATAATTCAGAGGATTTTTGAATGCAGAGTGATTGGCATGATATTTCCTTTAGTGAGCTCAGCCCTATTTATTATTTTTATCCTATAATTCACTGTTAACAGCTGCATATTCCTTCTTCTGTCAAAGAGCAAGGAAAAAAACCACATTTTCTGTGTGGGGTTTTTTCTCAACTCAGTGTCTCAGCTGAAGTTCAATATTGAGGTGTCTCAGTTACCAGGTGGAGAGAAACCATTACCTTTTTTGGATCACATGTGCTCAACATCTCTTGTTTTCCATCACCCTCTCAGAAATGCTTCAAGCTGCATGAAAGAAGTACATTACCTATACGTTTGTAGGGTTTTATGCTCTTCTATAAAAAACATAAATGCAAGTATTGTGTCCACTTCTAGAAGTAAGAGTTTTCTTTTCTGATATTTCAGTGAATTAAACCGGGAAAAGAAAAGGGGAAAGGGAGATGCTATGTCCTTGAAGTGATGAGGTTTTATGGTCCTTAATTTCTAAGTAGGTTAATTCATTAGTCTTGGACTCAGAAAGCCAAGAAATTCTTCTCTTGACTAGTGGCTAAATACTCTTGTTATGAAGAATCTAGTAGTTCTAGGGAAACACAGAAGTTAAATCAGCTCTTTTTAGAGCATTCAGGAGTCTTCTAGGCAGTCTGGATTTAGGCTTTGCTAAGTTGTGGATCCAGTTCTGGCCATGTCTTAAAAGGGTAAGTGAGGAGCAAGGTGCACACCAGCACTGTGAGTGACCCTGACAGAGGAGGAGTCCTTCCTAATGTGCAGGGGATGGCCTAATGTGTGTTTTCAGTCACAGAGAGCGCAAACCAGTGTGTGTCCTGTGTGGAGGTGACTACTTTTTGCTGTGTTGAGTAGAACAGCAGGAATTAGAAAGAAGAGACACTGCCGCGCTCTGCCTCATGGAGGTTCCAGAGGGAGTAAAAGTAAAGTCAGTTTAAAGCACACCCTACAAGGAATGAATTTCAACTTTTAAAAAGCTTCAACTTACAGCAGCAACACGAGATGTGCTGATATTGGTTGGGGTGCCTTACACTCCAGAGTGCACTACCCACCTATTTTTCAACAGTTCTTTTGCCCACTGTGTGGTGATGCAAACGCCATCTGGGCTTTTTAGGACTCTCTGCCAGTTAGTTAAGAAAAAGAATTTGCCACTTTCAAGACGACACAAAAAGGGTAAAAGTGTTTTATTTCTAATGTTTTGACTTCTTTTAAAATTTAGTCACTTATTGATGACATTGGTATGGGCTGCATGCCAGGCACTCACCAAAGCTCTATCACTCCCCTCTGCAAATGGACAGGGGAGAAAAAATATAATGAAAGGCTCATGAGTTGAAAGAAGGACAGAGATCACTCACCAATTACTACCATGGGCAAAACAGACTTGACTTGATGCTATTAATTGAATTTTTTACCAACCAAGATTAGAGCTGGATAATAAGGAGCAAGCTGAATCCTAAAAAAACCCTCCCCTCAGTGTCCCCTTCTTGCCAGGTTCTACCCCCTCCCTTTCAGTGATACAGGGAGACAGGGAATGGTCAGTTCATTGTTTCTGCTGCCACTGTGGGAGAGGCGTTGTTGTTCCCCTCCTCCAGCATGGGGTCCCTCCCACAGGAGACAGTCCTCTACAAACTTCTGCAGTATGAGTCCATCCTATTGACAACAGTTCTCCACAAACAGCTCCAAAGTGGGTTACTTTTCCATAGGGTACAGTCCTTCAAGAACTTCTCCAGTGTACAGTCCTTCAAGTCTTCTCCAGTGCTGATCTCCCAGGAGGTCACAAGTCCTGCTAGGAAACCTGCTCCAGGGTGGGCTCCTCTCTCCATAGTTTTGCAGGTCCCTGCCAGGATCCTGCTCCAGCATGGGCTTCCCACCCATCACAACCTCCTCTCAAGCATCCATCTGCTCTGGTGTGGGTATCCTCTCTCCACAGGCTGCAGGTGGACCTCTGCATCCTTGTGGTCCCCCATGGGCTGCAGCTGCCTTGCCATGGTCTGCACCACTGGCTGCAGGGGAATCTCTGCTCCAGCGCCTGAAGCACCTCCTGTCCCTCCTTCTCCAGTGACCTTGGTGTCTCCTCACAGCTGTTCCTCTTACATATTCTCACCCCACCGTTCTCTATGGTTATCAAAGTGAATTTCTGAAGGAAACAAGAAAAAATGGAGAGTGTAATTATTACTTCTGTGCAACAGCTTCTCTTCCTTGTATTTTATCACATGAGTGCTGCTACCATCACTGATGGGCTCGGCCTTGGTGTGCAATGGGTCCATCTTGGAGCTGGCTGACACTGGCTCTGTCAGACATGGGAGAAGCTTCTCACAGAGGCCACTCATGTAGCACTCCTGCTACCAAAACCAGGCCACACAAACTGAATACATAGTGCCAGAAGCCAGGAAACATATTGCTGCTACTGTACTTGTTATGTACTAAAATAAAAACAGCTTCAGAAATATTTATAGCATCAGTTTTGGTTTTCCTAATGAATTCCACTTCCTCTAAGATTTGAGAGTAAGGAAATGGTTCTGTCTTTATTGTGCCATCTGTTCATGGCAAGGGATGGAAAGGACTTGAGAATGCTGAGCTTTTGTTTTAAGCGTCAACTTAATGCTACCTTGCGGAAAAATATTTTGAAACTACCCTTGGAGTTACCTTGATGGATTAGAATTGTAACAAGAAGAAAGTTACACGAGAGAACTGACAGGCTGCTGACCTGCTTTGCTGAAATAACAATGATCAGAGAGGCTATTTTCAGTGGTTAATTTAATTTTCTGACAAGTATGAATAAGTATAGATATTGAAGGTCAAATTCTGCTAAGAAGTCCTGATATACTGCTTGTGTCCAATAACTCACCAGCAATTAGAGATCAAACTCATGTCTTCCTCTCTAATTGACAACAGTCTCATAATAAAAACTTTCACTTCTTTTCTAAAGTTTCCAGCTATGGACTTTAAACTTATAGAACCAGTCATCTCTTTAAGTGGATGCAGAAGTTTGCTGTATTATACAGTTACAATATCTCTAAAGTGTTGTCATCTCCCTGGAAAAGGAATAAATCTAATATCTATATTGCTTAACAGCTCCACTAATCAAAAGCTGTTAAAAATCTCTCTCCTTTTTTTTCTTGTTTCCTTCAGAAATTCACTTTGATAATCACTTTTTCCTCTGAAGGGGGTTAGAAGACTTCCCATTTACACTTGTGAGGGTTAGGGGATTTTTATTAATTTTTTTATACTACACTTTCGCCTTTACATGTCATCCTACTGACCAAGATCAGCTGCAGAATTACCATCAGATTGGCTTTATGAACACTCAAGAACCTAGTCTCTTCTCTAGTTTTTCTTTCATCTTTCCTGTCCTCTGTTCTCCTGTCCAATTCTAGCTCTGACTATGTAGCATCTCTTATCTCAAAATGTCTTTATCAAAATAAAACTATAACTTCAAATTATTTTGCTGAAATTTTTTAATTTGGGATTTTTAATGTTAAATTTGGAAACAGGTGATGGTGGCGTCACCCTACATTTAAAAACATTTCCTTTGTTGAAGATATGAAATATATTTGAGAAAATCAAAATCTTTGTTATCCATCAGCACATCTACAGTTACTCTGAATTCAATTTTCTCAGTATTTTTTCCATGGGTTTAATTTGTAAGAAAACATTGTAATCTAAACCTTATAAACCTTTTGTGCTGTATCTCTGTTTTTAATTCTTTGTTAAGTTATGCCAGTTTTCACTTTCACTGCAGTATGAATTAAATCCAGGTGTTATTTAAGAGGGGTCATATTTCATATAATAACTGGACATTACAAAGTAGCTGAACTAAGGCAAATATATATTTTGTTTTTCCATTTGCCATTTTTTAGCTTGTTTATTGCAAGACCTCGACCAGTTTTGTAAAGTTGCTTGAAGACCAGCAAATGACACTTAATTTTATACAGCTTAAAACCGAAGCTCAAGAGATGCTGCTCAGGTTTCCAAGATAATTCTAAAAATTAAAAAAAAAAAAAAAACCAGCAAAACTTTGTACGGGAAATAGGTTGTTTTTTGAGTAGTGCAAAAACATAGAAGTAGACTTTTCTGTATTGCTTCATGCCCAGGGTTTTTAATATACTTACATATATACATTTATTTATATCAATTTGTCACAGTGTACGTTTAATTTTTCTTCCTTCTTTCATCATTACCTTGGCCTCAAGTAAAAGAGAGATCGAACTCATGCTAAGGAGGTAGGAAAAAAATACTATTGAGCATCCTGTTTCTGATATGTATTTTATTTCTGAAATATGAGCTTTAGGGATGGATGCCAAAGGAGCTTAGGCTTTTTGTCCTCTTCCCTTGTTTCCTGGATTTGGACTCAAACTTTAATTTTCATCTTGAGGTTGCAAAGATACTTAAAAATGAATGCCCAGAGATATGTTATTAACACTCCAGTCTTCCCCTTATGTGTTACATGAGGATTATTGAATGTATATTGAATCAGTACTGAACATTCAGAGAAAGATGAAATTGGTAAACTGCTCCAAGCCTGCACAAAGGTGAAAATAAATTTGATTTCAAACACAATTATTTGTTCTAGGCAACAAAAAACTACCTCTAAGGCTTTGCTTCTGAGGATGGCTTTACCTTTTTATGCTGGTTCATCTTTGTCAAGCAAAGTAAGCTTCTTTTCTCTTGGAAGGAAGATTGTGCTGCAGGGTTCAATTACAGAACATCTTTGAGACTCTAATTAAATTGTCTTCGTTGTAATTATATGGCTTTTAAAAATAAATCTTGCAAATGTCTTTGAACATCTGTTAGAAGTTCAACATTTTATTAGGAGTTTAGTTGCAAATTATTAGAGATCCTTAACTGTAGGAATAGCTTATAAGAGAGTAGGTTCAATGAGTGGTGCCGTGCTATCCTTGATACAGACTCAGTAAGATCACTGCAGGATGTATTTTTCTTTCTCATTCTTTCAATTGTCAAGATAGTTCATTTCAGGGATGACTTTGCTGCAGCTTGTCATGTAGACAGAAGGTTACTCTTACCTGGGACATTAGAATAGAATAGAAGCAGGCATACTTCATCTGCAGTAATGATCTGTGACTAATATCTTTAAAGTAGAAAAAATTCCTGAAATAGCAAAAAAGAAAGGATCCAAACAAGACCTATCTAGTCTACAGTCCAGCTTCTGCCCCAGTCTGCACCCAATGTATTTCCAAAAACCCTGTGAGTGTGAGCAGAACTTTTGCATCTCTGGTAATTTGGGCTGAAGAACTTAATCAACAGAGAATCCTTTGTGTCTGTTTTTTAAATTTAATCTGGTTGAGTGTTTTAATATGTGTGCATTATATTTCAACACATTGGGTGGTGGGCTGTGCCCCATTATGCACTTTGCAGTCCTTCTGTTCCAAAGCATTTTTAGCATGAATTTTACATGCCATAAGAAATATTTCACTCTCTGAGCTGGTCAAAAACACTTTACTGAATATCTTCTAGGCCTAGTGACTTGCTTCTGGTAATTTTATAAATTTTCTTTAAAGACTTTTCTACTTACATTCCAATCTGATAAAGATCTGTTTAGTATCTTACCTGGAAATAAAAGCTTCTGATATGGGAATGCCTCCAAATTACTGCAAAGCAAACAAGAAAAATACTTTTCAATTAATATTCTAGTGTATCTTACATCTTCTGAATATTTTCTTTATCCTTTGAAATTATACCTCTAGACTCTGCTCCACTAGACATTTTTCCAGTGTTTTTCAAAAAGGATTTCTCATTCATGATTTCATTGACTTTCTTAGAGGCTGTTCCCCTCAGTCATCTTTTGTATGTTTTCTTTTTGCTAATATTAGGCTATCTTATTTTTATATACGAAGTCCCATTGTCTGATCCTCTTTTTCTTGTTCGAGTGAGGGAGGAGGGAAAATATGTCTATTTTCTATGTACACGTGTAAATTCTGTACACATGTATATGTGTGTTTAGCTATATGTGGGCATGATGAGTCATTAGAACAGGTTGCCCAGAGCAGCTGTGCATGCAGGCCAGGTTGGATGGGGCTCTGCACATCCTGGTCTAGCAGGAGGAGTCCCCACCATGGCAGGGGAGTTAGAACTAGATGCTCTTTAAGGTCCCTTCCACAACAAATCATTCTGTGATTCTGTGGAAGTATTTTATCCCAAGAATGCATCATGATTTCTAACAAGCTTCCTTATCTTGCTCATTAGTGATAATGACAGTTTTTATACAAAGTTTTTTTCTGAGATGTGCAGTGATTCCAACATCTGAGCATTCATTTGTAAGTATCTTTGGGGAATCCTGTGAAAAAGAAACTTCATTGAGCAGCTAATCAGAAAACCTGCAAAGTAGTAACAATTCTTTGGCTGATTTTTCAAAGAATATGAAGTATTCAAATTTCCTGACACTTAAAAGATGGATGTTTTTATGTGTTTTTATTGATGTATTTATTTCATTTATAGTTTATTATACAGGCACAGCTTAAAAGCTTGAGTTAAATATAATAGATTTAAAGCTTTATGTCAAGACAGAAAGAAGTTTATTCTTCTTTACTGGTATTTAATAGATGCTATTTAATCAGAATAAGGAAGAACTAGTTGAATAATATGCATAGTAGACAGTTCATAGTATTATTCAATGCATAACTATGCTAAATACTTTATAAATAATACCATAAACTTAGCCAGTGAATGGTACTCAATTACATTCTAATATGAGCTCTCAAATACAATTGCCTTTTTGCCATTAATGGTCTCTAAATTAATTATGATTAAATTAATATCAATTAGCTATGCCACACTGACAGTCTACTGAGTGGGTCTTTTTCTGTTATCTAGTGCCCCTTGGATTGCAGTTTTGCCTAAAGACTCACTTCCACAAGTATTTCTGCATTGCAGTATGTCACATATAAAGATTCTGTAGTTGCTAAAATTCACCCTTGTAAATATATTACAAATATAATTCAAATCTTTAAATATTGCTTTTTTTACTGCATCTGACATGCTTAGCTATAAAGACACTTCATCACGTTTTTTTAATACAGGGTTTTGCTGATTTTTTTTCTGCATGTATTTTATTTTCTCATAAAGCAGAATTTAGAAATAATGTGTTATTTATGAGAAGTCAACATTGTTGCCAAAGGTGTGAAACAAAACATTGGTGTTGCAGGAACAAGCTTACTTTCTTATTTTCCTATGGTGCCTTCTATTTCAGTCATTGCCATTCGGTAAAATTTTGGTAAAAGAAAGATAATCTCAATAATCAGAATGTATGGAATGCTTATAATTTGCTAAGTAGAAGGTATAAGTCTGAAAAGAAAATGTAAAACATTCCTGGCTGAGTTTTCCATAGTGGAAAGAGCAGTTCTGTGTTTTGCTGTGATGTATTCCTGGCTTAATGTAGTTTTTTCACAAAGATAATGAAGTCACTCAAATTTAATTAATGCAGAAGACCAGCCAGGAAGTGTACTATTAAATGGTCTATTAAATGTAACTGTGTGCTTATTCTTTTTTATGATTTTGCTAATGTGCAATGCAATGAGTTCATCAGCCTACAGAATTCTGGTTTGAGTTGTCCCTGTTATGATCAGTCATTTGTTGGCATTTTTGAATATTGTCTGGTTTTCTCTGGAGTTTGTGAAGAAAAGAATTATGCTCACAATGACTGGACTGGACTCTTTCTCAAGTTGTATTTTAGGTGGTTTCAGAATGAACTGGACAAGTGGAAGGAAAAATTCACCAAAACCTGTTAGCACAAAGTCATTACATGATTTATGTGCTGATGGAGACACATCACTGGATGCAGAAGGGGAGTGTTGCTCACCTGTATTTTACAATTTTTTCTACATATCCGCTATTTGTGACTAGAGACACAAGAGTTTATTTGTGAAACCTTCTCTCTTCTGTTATGATTTCTACATTTAATTGTGGATAGCAATTATTTAGACACTTTTGTGTAAGTGTTTTTGAATTCCTATTGTCTAGTGGAGGTTTATCTTTAAAGTGAAGATCTGCTTCTTTACTTCTCTTGAGTCTTATTTGATTTAGCTTTCTGAAAATTCAAAAATAGGCATAGAAACTAAACACAGCTTAAGGTTGCTAATTCTAGCTTTTCTCATCTCAGATTCCTCTGTTGATGTAATACAGGAATATTTTCTTTTTAAGAGGAAAAAACCTTGAAGAGTTAAAAAATTAGAAATATTTTTATTTTTGAAAGTGTAGTCATCCCATTTTTCCCCTTTTAGCATGGTAAGACACTTCTTATCTTGTATATCCATTGACTTTATATTTTCTTTGATTTTTCTGCTAGCTCTAATATTTATTTGATTTTGACTAGAACTGAAGAAGTAAATACATTTGTGTTCCTGAGTTATTTACATACAGATTCCATGCTTAATTCTAGATTTCTAATGCAAGTTCAGAGTTGACGTAGAATATTTTGAAAAGTCTTATCCATTATCTCTTCCCCTGTTGATTCATGTGTAACAGGTCCTAGACATATAGGAACATGCTTGGAGTTTTTATCTCTCTAGAAAATTTTCAAGAACTGCCTCTTTTTTTTAAAAGTTCCACTGGGGAGAATGAGAACAATCTTGGGGGG
>VYZP01013163.1:294-53036 GCA_013400635.1 Hypocryptadius cinnamomeus
TGGGTACAACAGCTGAGACGTCATACTATCAGCACCTGACTTCCCAGAAACATATTTAGGTCAAAACTTTTCTAAAGCTAATTAGCACACACATTAAGTCTCATCACTGACCCTGTACCTTCAGGTAATACTAAAATAAAGAACAAAATCCTATAAATCATTCTCTCAAAAATATCCGAGCTAACAATATGCAATGACAACCACTTCATCTTCTTGTAATTTCCTTTTTACAAAACCTGCTGGTTTTCACATATCAAAATGTTTTCCAATTATGTTGACAAAAAGAACTGAAACATACCAAGAAGTTTTGCACAATGGCTTGCTTTGAGTCAATGAGTTGCTACTGAAACAACCCCTTTTTCACACACACACACACACACATCAGACACTCCTGTCCTTTGCGGTAGAGCCCAGGCACTTGTTTTCTGATGGAGATGAGCTTGTTCTGACCTTATTCAGAAAAGTATTTCCAGATTTTTCTCTGGTACACTTTCTGCCCCATTAGTACACTGAAGTGGCCTGCTGAGTGCTCAGATGAACACCGGAATTATCTAAAAACGAAAAGCAGACATAGCAGAAGTACAGCAGTTCTTGTCCACATTTAAGATGATGTTAGATTATCTTCTAACCATTACTTTTTTTCCTACATCAGCTGGATGCAGTACATTCACATTTGCCAGCTAAGTGCAGCACCCCCTGCAGAAGTAATTATGATCACCGGAAAAATTCACTACAGCTAAGGCCACATATTTTTCAAAATATGGAAACAATATAAACTAAAATTATGTTCTTCTCTTATAGAGGTTTAAGAAGGACTTGAAAGTTATTTTACTTTTACTGATGCTCTATGCATATTATGAATATAAATTCCCAAAATTTTATTATTCTATAAATACTTAATTTTACAAGAGCCACTCATGGGTTTTGTCCTGTGAACACATTTCAGTTTAACTGGCTAAAATAAGTTGGACAAAAACAAATCAGAAAATAAATATTAGCTCAAATTACCGCTTCTTCATTTGACTGAACATAAAAACATTTTGAAAAATGCAGCAGTTCTATAACATGCATTAAACCTACAGGAAATAGGTTAACACTATCTTCTCTATTATAAACTGTGTTCCACACAACCAAAGCATGACTATTTTTAAAAGTTCAGATTTATTCAAGACCAGAGTATTTAAATGTATTTACAACCAGCTTAAAGCTTATCCCATCATAAATTCTAGCTTGTTCTTTTCAAGGAAGAAATCTGCCAAAAATGAGATAAAATCCCAGATTTTGTCATGAAAGCCTCTTATATATTAATATATGAGAAAGGATTATGAATAATACAACCCAGTCAGAAAATCTGTGAATCTGGACTATTTTTTTAAGCATTTCAGCTAAAAAGAGTAGTTTACAATTCTTCTCTCCTCTACAAAGCTACCTGCAAAGAGAACATGAAAATAAAGGAACATCTGTTTCCAGGATGAGAAGGGAATAAAGTGAAGCGGGGACAGTTAATCAGTAGATGAGAATAAATTCAGTTCATAAAGTAGTGGGACTTCTTTCAAATTTGTCCTTGTCACTAAAAGCAATATCTTCCACCCATTCTAATACAGATGCCAGCATTAGGACCTCTTTAAATTGTCACACACTCAAGGGTGCTCACTCCCAAAGGGGAGATTTCAGACTGCTTCCCTATTTATACAGAAATAAATGTTACCTACTTCTTCAAATGTGAGATACACAAAAAAAAAAAAAAAAGGAATAAAAATGCATGGAAGCATGTTAAAAATAAACAAACAAAAAACAAACAAATAAAAACCAACCAAAATAAGTGGTGATCAACTGTCTAGAATCCGCTAGAGCTGAATGAAGCCTCCAAACAATACAGCATCCCTGCAAAACTTGCACATTGCTAAACTCAGAAAAATTGACAGAAACTTCATATTACATTTTAATTACCCTGCTGTTCTCTCCTTTCTCTTCTTTTTTTTCTGGACATGTAACAAAAATAAATGCCTTAATCCTAGGCAGTGAATATCTTGCAAGTTTGTCAATAAGTTCTAGCTGAATTAAAAATTTAACTGAAGTTCTAGCAGAAAGACCATATTTAAAATGTAAACATTAAACAATCCAGCAGAAGAAAAAAAAGACTTCTCTCTAAGACAAAATTTCAATAAATTTACATGGTAAGGGTTGGGTTTTTTCCCCCCTTTTGAAGACATGTACATGATGCACAGAAAAAGCAGAGGCAAAAGACAGCATATGCAAAAGCAGGCAAAAAAGACAGTTTGTGCTCTTCATTGTTGCTATTAGCCCCCTGCTGCCCCCCTCCATATAGCTTATCCTGAAAGTAATGCTTCAGAATGTGTCTAGTTAACACTTTAATGTGCAATTTTTAGACTGTGTACGCTAAAAAAGGCAAAAAGAAAAACCTTTACAAAAGGATAGAAGTATATAAGGTGCACAGTTTTTCACTGAAGCTGGTTTCATGGACTCGGATCTGATTTTACAAGATGTCATGTGAAAATAAAAGCCCATATTACCCACCACAATGCTAACACAAAGAAATTAGTCCAGGGGAAAATGCATTAACAGAACTGAATTTATTAAAGGTCTAGCTAAGGCATCAATATTTTTTCCATTCCCAAAATACTTAGAAGGACATGACAAGATCGCTGGGCCAGAACAGCATCATTATTTTTATCACATAGCAAGGCTCATGCTGAGAATACTTTCTACTTCAAAATAAATCCTCCAATAATCACAGCTTTTAGAGGGTAAAGAAAAATAATTTCCAAAGCTGGAGGAAAAACCATCAACAGCAAGCCAATAAACACAAGGGCTTCTGAGAGGGCTGATGTGGTAAATGGCAATTACTGATTCCCTTTTTCCTTTTGTTCTTAGATATTTTTTTTTTTTAATTAACAACTTTTGCCACAACATGTAGTTTGGCAGGAAGTTCAAAGCAACCAAGTAAATTCAATGATGCACTGTAAATGAGGTTCTTCTGATCTAAGAATTTACTGCGGTCAAAAGGAAAGTCTTCTCTCAACATCTCTGCCTTGCTGCTCCCAGCCAAAAAATTCCCTTCCTTTATGCCAGCTCTGATCTGTGCCACACTGCATGACAGGACTCACCTCCTGCATTTTCCTAAGAGTTATCTACTTCTAAAAAAGAAGTAAACTAATGTTAAGTAAGTTAACTAACATAAATTAACTAATTCTGTCCGTTTACAGCAGGGTACATGGAGTATCAAAACCAGCATTAACAAAGTATGTGGTAAGAGCGAAAGACAGCAAAGGAATAAGTAGAGGAGAGAGATGGAGATGGAAGAGAAAAAGCAAGATACCACTCGCTTCATACCCTGCTTTCTAGTGGTAAAACCACAGGAAGTATTGCTGTCCATAACTTAAAAAACAGAAGAAAAGAAAAAAAACCAAAAAAACCCCCCAAAAACCCCCAAAAAAACCCCACCCAACAAAAAAGACCATCTTGCTCATAGCCCTGCAACTAGCTGCAGCACAAAATTTCCACATCTCCACAGAGGAGAGAATCCCTGGGATTTGGTTATCTTTTCCTGACTTAATACACAAAACTGTAATTTGACAGCCAGCCTAAAACCTAAGTTTTAAACCCACATAATTATGGAGATCATTCCTATGAGATTTGCTGATGGGCAGCAGACCCCTGCTCCAGACTCAAAGCTCCACGGTGCTTTACTAAAGGTCATGGCAGTCTTACCAGTACTTTTATAGGAAACAAAACAACAAGTGCCTACACAAATTATCTCTAAAGGAAAAGACTGCTGTAATTCATCTGCACTTTCCTTCTCTTCTCAGATTGCTCCTAAGTCACCTCAGTATTTGTACCACTTCAGAAACTAGAAGCTGCATAAAGAGAGCACAGCATTTCAAAGCATCAACTACAAACTGGGCTAAAGCACAGGTCTTACACTCCAGAAAACCATCATTTCATTGGGTAATTTCTATTTTTGGTCCATTTTTCTTCAGTAGTCAAATCTATGACATTACTTGGTTTACAAAGAAGAAGCAACATATTTGTTGCTTTTAAAAAAAGCCTAACAGTTACAAACTTACTACTGCAGGAGCTACAAGTCCACAGATTATATTCGCTTATTTATTTGCCCTCAAGGGAATTCTCTTTCAGAAATGTATCCACTCACCGAACAACTGTTTCTTCTCAATGATACTCAAGATTTTAGAGACTTTGCCTGTCCCTTGCTCTCACAGACAAAAGAATCCTTGTCCATGAGAATGACTGAAGTTTTCACACAGACACTGCTCCACATTCCTGAGTATTGTTGGTTCTGTGATGAAGGAATTAGAAGCACCTACAATACTGAAAATAAGATTTACAGCAACAATGGCACTGTGCTTTGTGCTCCACTCCACTGCTATTAAGTTCTGTGATTCTCTCTGCTTTTTAGCAATTGCTTGCATTGAACTGGCACTTTCATGAAAGTGTCATTATAAACTCCACAATTGTTTTCTTAAACAATAATTAACTTGTGTGTGTGTAAAGAAAGGACCATTTTCCCAAACAAATAGCTCCACATCAAGTACAATGTGTTATTGGACGATTGTGATATTCAGAGTAAAGCCCTCATGATCAGTCCTTGCCTTCAGTATCTCAAGTAACACTCATCAGCAAAGCTTCTCCCCAATTATTTATGGCAAGTGATTTCCAAACAAAACTTCTGAACAGCACAAATTCCTGGGAGATCCACTAATGACCTCTCATCATTATTTCACATCTCTAACTTCACCATCCAGAGAAAGATCATCTCTAAATTCAGCTTTAGTCTCTGGTAGGAAGCTTAACAGGATGCCTTTTGAAAATATAGTTAAGATTACATAAACTGCATTGTCTTTAGCCCATATATTAACTCCATTGATGCATTTTAATGCACTTATGAAGTGCTGAATGTGTTTTGCAAGACTGTTCTCTCCATCTCAGCACCTATCATGGATCCACTATCTCTGCTTTTGGTTCACCTTACCAATTAGTAGTTTCCATTTTTCCAAAAAGTCCTTTTAAAATCTGATCTCACCACTGTCCCTTTCCAGTCTTTCATAACTGGGACAATTTAAAGCACAGGGTTATACTTTCTGGTTAGAAATTTGCTCCTTCCGATGTGCAAAAATATCTCACCTTGTCAACTGTCTGCACTTCATGAACACCGAAGTTTGAGACAGATCCGTCAATCACTGTCGTCATTGCTAATCCTTTCAGTTCTTTCATAATGTCTACATTCACTTAGCTCCTATTTCTTTATTCATCCTTCACAGAAGACTTAATTTTTCAAAGAACATATCCTCACTCCCAAGGGCTTCCTTTATTTTACTATTTCAGCATGTCACATTTTTTTAATTGATGGGTTTAGAGTACCTACTCAGCCTCAGCCATCGAGAGCCCAGCAAAGCTTCAAAAACTGTTCCCAGGCAGCTTGCAACACTTCACCATCTTGGTTCTCTTTTAGCTTTGAGAGGCCATCTCCTCCTACCACCACCCCTCATATTTTCTTTTTTAACTGAAGTGGTACTCCAAACAGGATTTTTTTTAACCCTTTATAGATCTGGCATACACCAGGAGCAAAGAACAAGCCATGTTTGCCACACACAGTCCTCAGTAGTATCGGTTTGCATCTAATCTTTCACCCTACTGTAGGCCAGGTCCCAAGCTGATCCCCGCTCTGTGCATGCCCTATCTGTTTCATTAACTAACTACTCACTACCATGAGGTTTCGTCGTGGCATTCCTCCCCGCCCAAAAGCACCCACCTAAATTAAATGAGGCTAACAAGCCATTCATTGCTGTATTCTCTGCTTTGCAGCCTCACTGATCCAACACAGCACAGGCAAACAAGTCAGGCAGATGTAAATGCAGTCCTAATGATATTGTTCCCCCACCCTTACACCCTGCCCACAGACCTTTCCGTGTTGCAAGAGCTGGTCTTTTTTAAACGTCTTTTGGTATCTGACACTCATCTGGCAGAGTCACATAAGCTTCCAGTTGGGCTTTTATACAATGGAACTAACATAACAGTGAATGGCACTGTTAGCACATTTAATTGCAAGGGGTTGTTTTGTTCAGCCCTGCTTTAATAGGATTGATGTTCACCCAAAAAGAAATGAGAGATTTTGAAAGCCAAGCTGTTCAAGTACAAAAAGTTAGATAAGATTCAAATTACAGCCAGGGACAACTTTGCTGCCTTGCTGTCTTCAAGTCCCCCCAGGTAAAGGTTGCTCCAGCTGCTTTAATTAAGCTCCATACCTTGCACAGAAGTTCTGTGAGAAAACACAGTTGGTGAAACCTGACTTTCCAAGGCTTCATTGTGGAATTATCCAATTATCTGAATGCAAATTGTAATAGGAAGTACATCTGAAGTCAGGGCTCCCCACTCACAGGGTAAGGCTATGCCTATCACAGAAAATGTATCTTGGCCAGAAATACAAAGTGAAATCAAGAATTTTCTGCAATTCAGATCCTTTTGTATTTCAAGTTCTCAGCTGAACTTCTTTTTCACACAGATAGTAATGAACTGAGTCTTCATTTTTAGAGCAACTCTCAAGTGTCCTTTATTCAAATGTCAACATCTTGTATGCAAGGTGTTACAAGCACACAGCAGAGCTTTCCCAGAAAAACAGGCAGATTGTTTCAGTGACCTTTAGTTGTGTTCTTCCCTGTTCACAAAACGTGCATTTTTTTCAAGGATAATTTTAATTCTTGATGTTTAGGCTAGCATCTGTAGTTGAGAAAATCATTATGCTCTCTCGAACATTTTGTCCTTTAAAAAGTATCTGCAGCTTTAATCATGGCTTATACAGTTCTTTTCCTGCAAATTCTAAACTGACTGCACAATATGCTTTGCCATACTACCACTTAACACTCAAGGTTGTTAAGAAGCTGTTGAATAGAAACTGTTTTCTGAATAGCAGTATCTTTTTGCTTGAGTATCACACAGTTTTACAAGCACTCTTTGGCATCCAAATATTCCTATGATTAAGTCAGTCTTTCACTAGGATATGCAAAAGAAAAACATTAAATAGGGCAATCAGTAGAATCCTCCATTTAAAAACAAAGCAGAATATTAAATGGTCTATCCAGCACCTTTCCTATATAAGCTACTAAGGACTTCATATGTTTCTGTATAAAATTCCATATATTTATTCATAAAATCACAGAATGGCTGGAAGGGTTGGAAGGGACCTTAAAGATCATCTGGTGATTTCCAAATCCAAGCAGCTATCTCTCAAATAGGAAGCCTCAACACACAGAAGTTAGCAACTCATTCACAAGTAGCCTAACAAAAAATTGTAACTATGAATAAAGCTAGGGCTGTAATCCCAAATGTGCTATTATAGGGCTTGACAAGGTCTCAGAAACCATTTGTTGAGCCTTGGAGGAGACAAGAGAGAACAGCAGGCTAGCCAGCCAGAACACAAAACCCTCCTGAATGGTTATCAGCCCGCACATAGCAGTAACATGCAGCATTACTTGCCAAGCTCACAAAGAAAAGATGGGGGAGAGGAGCATGAGAGGTACAGCGCTGGGGGGATGAAGCCTGAAACTGAAACTTTATTCCCATCCACTCACAAAACACAGGCTTCTCTACTCTAAACTCAAGGCTGCTTTAGAGTAGAAGGCTACCAGAAAGAAAAGCAAGCCTTTTATCAGCAGCACTGTTCTCTGACAACGTGCACCTCCTGTACAATCAGCACCCTCAAAAACTAACTCCTGTTCTCTGATGGGAAATCGCGCACACTGATAGCCACTCCATGCCCCCACTATTTACAGATATTACTGTAATTTGTAAGGCCAGAATCAAACTACATGGAGACCTTTGGTGTTTCTCTTTCTTGTTTTGCAACACTACTTTCATAGCCTCTTCTCTGTACTTGTCATAAGCTTCAGGTAGGAATGAAACACCGACTCACCTTTGCTGCAGGGTATGAAAATAAGTCAACACATCTGTGACAAGATAACAAAAAATCACACCAAATAAGGTCCAAAGGGCACAGCAGGACTCTCTCAACCACATGACCTTAAAAACCTGTAAAGCCTGGAGTCATGTAACTGGGTGAAAAAGGAAGGAAGAAGATGGAAGACAGTTAAAAAAGTGGTTGACCAGAAAAATGTAAGAGCACAAGACTTTATGCAATATGGCATGCCTACCTCATTATGCAGATACAGTTTAATTAGGAACTTTGTAACTACTGTGGTGAAGGATCCAAAAGAGACTCGGGGCATATATTTTAAGAAGATAATACCACATATTACATACATAAATAAAGTTTGTGGCATTTAGAAATTCCACACTACGGTTGACAGGAGTCAAAGGCTTGCATGCCAGCTCTGCGGTTCTCACCACCTGCCTGCAATCTCCACCAACTGCTTCGGGTCAAAACAGTTGAAATCAACACACAAGCATTCAGCCAAAAACAACAACAACAAAATCACCACCGTGAGAAGACAAGAGTTGTCTGGAAATTTATAGCAAAAACTAAAAGCATGAGGTTCATGATATAACTTCTGTAAAGGCTCCATACAGAACTAATCAAGAAGCTTCAAGTACAGCCCCACTGTTTCACTTCTCACCAAGTAAAATTTTAACTCATTACTAGTGGCACTCCCAAACTCTATGTAATGTGGGAAATGAATTTGTAGAATATTCTCAAAGCCAAGAAATGCTTATAATTTATTATAATTAGAGAATAGTTAGCTTCTAATTATAATAGCATAAATTATAACATCTGTATTGTCTCACATGAGACTAAATAGAACAAAAGTTTTTAAAATGCCTCTCAGCTACCCCACCTCTAAGTCAAAAGAAGACTTAATCTGACATGTACCTCACAGTAAATATCAATTTGATATAGACCTTGACAAAGTAAGTGATTACTTATCCAGTGTAACTCAATCAATACACACTCATAAACACAGACAAACTGGAACTAATCTGCTAACCACCTCAGGAAGGGCTAGAAAGTGGTTTAGTGTTTAAAAAAAAAACCAAAAAAACAGCACCAAACCTCAGAATTCCTGAAGCAAGGAAAAGCAGGCTCTTCTGCATCCATTACAGAGCTTAGCCTGATCTCTAAGCGAGCATCTTAACTTCTACAGTTACAACAGTCAGAACGTGTTACAACAGTCAGAAGTGACTGATTTTGACAACATTACAGAACAGACACTATGCTGTTATCTTTTCCCTTCAACAGTAGGTTATGCAGTTTATCTACACTGCATTAAAATATTTGATGTTTTCCAAAAACATTCCTGGTCGTCCATCTTCAAATGCTGTGAAACAAGAATAGCAAAAGAATCTTGCACATTACCCAATTCATTCATTATTTTATCCAACTTAAATGGTTCTGCCTTCTCTATTTTCCAAGATAAATATTCCTCATCCCTTCAGTTTCTCTTTATACAAGAGTTTCTGAAAGAGAATCAAAATTCTTTCAATATACTTTTAATTGGTAGGTAGAAACTATGACATCTCATATTGGAGATTATGCAACCCAATAACTTACTGGGCATCTACTAGATTTCCACCATTCTGGTTCTTTTACAACTCATACAGACCCTTAAGGGGAGAAAAAAAGGAGATCAGATTTGACGGCTTGAAGCATGCAAGATGTATTTTCATAATGCCAATTACAATGTGTCAGTAGGTTCAAATTAAATAATCTGTTCCCCTACCTACAGCAATACTTCCAACACAGAACTCTAAATGCTGAAATTACAACAACAAAAAAAAAAAGTCCAATTCCACTTGTGTTTGGGACCAACATCACTTCTCACAGATCCTGACAAGTAGGACAGCACCAGTTTGCTTAGTGCTGGTTTCCCACCTTCAGTCTCACCACTCAAGTCTCTTTTCAAGAGATTAGGAAAGCTCTCAATAAAACACCGGGGGACATTTTTACAGTTCAAGACCCTCAATTATAAAATTTTTGCAGCTGTTAGATACTGTCTAACAGGGACATTCAATAGTTTCTTATTCTCATCCAAACCACATCCAATAAACAGGAAAAATTATTATTTGGAAACACTCCAAATTGCCACTGAAACAGTCAGCCTTCTTCCACAGAACAGGCTTCTCTCTCAGATTTCTGACTATAGCTGTACCATAAAAAGAGAGAGTAGAGCCAAGAAAGCAGTGGAAGACCATTCCCAGTAAGCCTGGGAATGCGGCTTTGACATGACCACGTGCTCAGTACATGGTGCCAGTCCCAGGACGGGCTGTGCCTCCTGTGCTGCATGAGCTGGGCAGCCAGGCTTGCACAAGAGACCCCAGTGTCCTGCCACCTCAGTCTGCCAGTGACTGGCACTCAGCTCCTGGGGAGCTGCAGAGCAAAAAAAGTAAAAACAGTAGATCTGCATGCCAGTTCACCAAACAAAAACTGCTGGCATATTTTCCAAGTCCAGCGTAAGTCAAATAGGTAGATTTAATAGCAGAGTCAAGGAATGCTCCTGAGGGAGCACCCAAATGGCACGAGGCAACTTTTATGCAGGAAATAACTGACATTTTCTGGACCAAAAAAAAAAAAAAAAAGGTAAAGTATCCTACAAACACCAGAGATGAGCAACAGTTCCTTTATCTGAAGAATGATGCTCAACATGCCATGCCTGTGTTCCCTTCCCAGTGTATGCTGCTAAGAGTCAAATGACTTCTTGTACACCTTTCTGCTATAAAAATAAACCCCATTAGAGTCAAATGCTTCTTTGTACACCTTTCTGCTATAAAAATAAACCCCATCAATTCACAGACTCTGCTTTAAGCAGGTTTTAGAGCCCACTGCAGGTACTGCACTGATGAAAAAGACACCACAATTCAATAAAAAGCCAGGAAGATTCAACCACCTAGACAGACCACAAACTTAAAATAGAAGAGATTAAAATAAAAACTCCAGAATACCATTTTGTGCAGGCAGTGCATCAGACAGAGCTCAATTATGATGCCTGACATTGTCACTCAGCTGACTTGGTGTTCAGTTGGGCCAAGTCTGGCAGTTAATATGTGAGAAATGTCCATGGAGCTGTGCCTGGTGATCCTCTGAGATGGACCAGTAGAGAGACCCCAAGCCTCACCTTGTGGCAAAGTGCACCGCAGGGCTGGACTGGCTTTCTTCTTGGAGCAAGGCATGAGAGAAACCCTGGTTACACTCCCATCTGGTCACCAGCACACATACTACAGAACACCTCTCCTTCATTAGAAGGATTCTCACTTCATCAAGATTCTGAAAGACTGTCCTCCAAAATATTCCTTTGTAGTTCCAATGATGCAATTAACTTCCTAGGACTAGGATACACAGCTGCTATCTAGTTTTCAATTGCCTTACTGCACCTCAGAGGCAGCCGTAAAACCTGTAAAGCAGTAAAATGAAAAAAAAAACAGAAGGTGAAGACTGCAGTTGTACTAGAGACACTGCTCCTAGTATTCTTGAACTGGGTTTTATCACTAAGGGCCTTAGAAGATACATTTGCACAAACTGAATTACTAAAATTTAGTTATTTTTTTGTGATTCTTCTATCTCTTAGTCATCCATAGTAGAAAACGTCATTGAAGAAAAAGCTGAACTAATATCATTAACAAAATATTTGTAGTCCTGCAGGCCACTCCTCAAAGTACTCTAAAAATTACCATGCATATCTTTTGTGCTACTTAAATTAAGAATTAGAATCATGTAGCAAAGTTTAAAGAATGCTTGTAAGCTCAAGGGAAATATAAAAAAGAAAGTTTGAGCTGTATAGACTCTAGGAACAACTAAAAAATGATTGATCCATCACTACTTACCATTTGGGGAATACTAAAACAATGCAAGAGTATTTTTTGAATATATGCACGCACCAATAAACAAATACTGAACTCTGTTGCAGGTACTTCCCATCACAGGACACAACATCCATCCATCTATTGCTACAGCTTCAGGAACATTAAATGTTATTACTAAATATTACTTTGATTTAACTGATTCCCTCTGGATAAAAGGATGTAAAAAAACCCTTCAACTTCAATCCTAATTCCACCCTTGTAATTTAAGACCCCATATGTACAAATGTATTACAAGCTACAAAAGCATCTATGGAGGTTTCCATTTTACATATTTTAGTGACTGCCCAACAGCAATTACACAGGATATTTAAAATAAAAAGTTTGCAGAAATCAGAAAGGCAAATGGGAAGTATTATGGAAAGGGATTGGAAACAAGGCACTAAATGAACAACAAAGCAAAGAAAAAAGGAGACAATATACACCGCTCATCTTTTTTTTCCCCCAAACTTTAATCAAATTTCCCCACTCATCAAGAGTGAAGATTTAAAAACATATACACACACCCTACTGTAAAACCACATTTGAGCAACTATCCATTTTTAAAGCAAACAATTCCATTTTTTCCCTGTAATTTCTCAAAACAGCAGCATTTTCAAACACTCTCTCCCAAACAAAATCAAGCAGACTGATAATTTCACCAGAAATACTTCAACAGTATGACATGCTGAATTTCCTACACGTTGCTGCAGTTCAACATGCTGAACAGCTGCAAAGCTGCCTGACATAAATATTAGAAATGTAGCCGTATCTTTCAGTAGCTCGACTTATTTTTCATATTACAGATCTCTGTATGGGCACGGAAACCAGGGCTGGCTGTATCAGCAGCATTGGTGCCTGCATATAAGGAGACTTGAGGCAACAGCTTATCACACCGCTGGTTTTTTTTCCTCTTGCCCTCCCAGAATAGAAAGAATTTGGGCAAGATAAGATTTTTTCCTACGAACACTTGGAAGGATACAAATATAAAAGTTGTGCAAAACAGTAGTTACCTGACTCCTACCATCAAACAAAATTCAGGCTGAAGTAACTGTGCTGAAATTAATATCAGCATGTTTAAGACAGAGACAAGACAAGGTGCAACCATTTTCATTACAGCTCTCTAGGTAATAGCCAGAGCATTTCCTTCTAGAATCAAAAGATTATGTAAACACAACCAGATCGTATTTTGGCCATGATTGACCACTGCCTGCTTTAAAAGTTTAATTATTCAATGCAAAAATAATAGCCAGACTTTTAAAATGCACCTTATTTGAATGACAGCATAGAGAGCACCACTGCGGTGAGACTTCAAGAGAAAGACTAGATGCAATTCAAAATTTAGAACCTGCTACAGCAACAACCCGTGCCTCTCCCGTTTCTCCTGCTCCCTACTTCCTATTGTTCCGCTGTTCAGCAAGTGATGCCATGTCACGGAAGAGGGAAACCTAAATGACAGTTTCATTAGGTCTTCCTTCAAAATGTTTATGCCAAGAAATTAATTTACTCAGGTCTATAACAAGAACTGGTCATACACAAAAGGTGGTTTAAAGCATTCTAAAGCCCCAAAAGCACGAGCAGACTTTGGCTTCTGAAGCAGCCAGCAAGACGACCCAAAATGGTGACTACAAGTAATAAATCATATTAAAAAAAAAGGCATTGTTAAAAACAACAACAAAAAAACCGTTCTGTGAAGCCGATGATCAGGCTGAACAGCGTAAGCGGCCACTGATTTACCCACAACGAGAATCTATTAAGGGAACGGTTTTCCTCGGGCACAAAATTTGTTTCTCCAAGCCCACCCGCTACCGAGACACGACTCCGGCACAGCGCTGAGGGGCTCGCAGTGACCCGGGGGAACCAGGCGCCGGCCGGCCGGGCTAACGCGGGGCTCACCGGGCGGGGATCAGCCAGGGCCGGAGAAAGAACGGCACTAACGCGGGGAGCGGCGGGGAGGCACAGAGTCCGTGGGGCAGGAGGCGGCCGGGGGAAGGAGGGCGCGGGCGGGCCGGGGGTCCCGCGGGGAGCCGCGCCGCTCGCTCGCTCGCTCACTCACCCGTCCTTGCACTTGGCTTTGTAGACGTGCCCGTAGGTGCCCCTGCCCACCTTGCAGCCCTCGTACTCGAAGAGGTCCTCCACCCGCTCGCGCTCCCCGGTCAGCTTCACCTTGAAGTCATAGTCCATCTTGGGCGCCCGCCGCGATCCGCCGCCGCCGCCGCCGCCCCCGGCAGCCGCGCCCCGCCCCGCCGCACACACCGGGCGGCGGCAGCAGCAGCAGCAGGAGGAGGAGGAGGAGAAGGAGGAGGAGGCCCCCGCGCCGCCCCGCGGAACATCCAGCGGCGGGGCTGCTCCCTTCGCTCCGAGCCCCAACCCCCGGCGCTCCCTCCCTCCGTCCGTCCCTCCCTTCGCCCCGCGCCAGGAGCGGCACCGCCGCCGGTCCCCGGGCGGGCTCTCGGGGCCGCGCCCGCGCGCGCTGCCGCAAACGGACGTCGCAAACCGCGGGCACCTCCCCGGCCGCGGGCAGCGCACCACGTGGAAGGGGCCGTCCCGGCGTGCCTTGCGGGCGCAGCCGCACGCCGGGAGCTGTAGTACAGGCGGAGGAGGCCGGGCCACGCTGCATGCCGGGAGATGTAGTTCCTGGGCAGGGCACGAGGGCCACGGGGCCGCCATCAGCAGGCACCTCGGTCCCTTCCCGGGGCCTTCGCTGAATATTGAATATTGAATATTCCGGTCCTCGGCTCGATCCAGGCTGGCGAGGGCAAACGCGATTGGTCCCTGCTGCTCTGAGCATCTCTTAGCATCGCTATAATTAAGACAATTCCACAACTGTGAACACGGACAAAATCAGAGAATCACAGAATATTTTGAGTTGGAAGGGATCCATGAGGTTCATCGAGTCCAGCTCCTGGCCCTGCACAGGACCCTCCTCAAGAGCCACACCATGGACCTGGGAGAGTTGTCCAAGCACTTCTTGAGCTCTGTCAGGCTGGTGCTGTGACCACTTCCTTGGGGAGCCTGTGCCACTGCCCAACCACCCTGTGGGTGAAGAACCTTTTTCTAATATCCAGTCTATATCTCCTCTGATACAGCCTCAGGCCATTCCCTCGGGTCCTGTCACTGGCACCACAGAGAAGAGATCAGTGCCTGCTCCCTTTCTTCCTCCATGAGGAAGTTGCTGGCTGCAATGAGGTCTCCCCTCAGTCTCCTCTGCTCCAGGCTGAACAGATCTCAGCCGCTCCTTCCCCATCTTGGTTGCCTTGCTTTGGACACTTTCCATTAGCTTAATGTCTTCTATTGTGGTGTCCCAGGCTGCTCACAGCACTCAAGACACAGATGGATGTCACAGTGCTGACAAACCTCTGTATGGCTGCTGAGATCAGCTGGGATGTAATACAAAAACTGTTGTGTGTAGCAAAGAGCCCTTGTATGTGACCAGTAACTGGGCATTTCCCAATTCCTCTCCTTAGGTGACAGAGCCAGAGTTACCCACCCAACACAAAGCCAGTAATTTTGTAGAACAGGCAGCTTGGAACTAAATTAAAGCTATAGCAATCTTTCTACTTACAGCCCAGCTTTGGCATTTTTAATAGTCATGCACGCATGCTTCACGTTTCATGTCAAGAATGCAGCACATTGAGTAAATAAGTAGGCACTCAAATCCCCTAATTTAGAGATATCATAGAACGTGAGGGCTCCTGAAAGAAGCAACAACATTCTGGAATCGTCTAAATCATCTCACTTTTCAATTACAAATCTCAATTTTCATTTACACATTAGCACTGATCCCTGAAAATTTAGGATAGGGTTGTGCCTGCTTCCCAAGCTGGCATCATTCAATCAGACTCATGTCAGATGCCCACAGCTGGACTTTCAATATGTTGCTATGTAGTTGTTAGGGGTATTATGTACATTGAATAAAGCAATTAGGCATGTGTTACAAAAAATAAGTGCAATTGAGAGAAGCAGCAAAATTGCACTTTATTAGCCCAGAAACTCAACTAAATTTTACAAGAACATTACCCAGCACCTCACTACACCAACCAAACAGAAACAGGTCGGGGCAGCCCAGCAGAGATCAAACAGTCTGGAAGATGCCATCCACCTCACAAAGTTCATCCATCTCAGCCCCATCTCTGCTTTCAGGGACTGTTTGGCTTTGGGGACTTTCAGGGACAGTAAGGGACCAAGCTTGCATGGCCAAACCCACCATGTACAGTACCTCTGGCCTGCTCACTACCCTCAGTCCTGTCAGCAGGGGAGGTAGTAATAACCACACTTCTGTAACTTTGTATTCTTCTTTGTGTTACTAATCACTTTTTTTGTGGAGGCAATGATCATCCAAACTCCTCCACATGGATCCAATTACTGCATGGTAATTAATGGTTGGGATTAGTCCATCCCGAGCTGAAACACTGCAGGGTGTGGAAGACAAACAATGCCTGCTTAGAAAGGAAAGAGATCATGAAGGAAAGCAAGAACAGACAATCCAGATTCATTTTCTGACGACCTGTGCTATGTTTCACATTTGCATAAAACATTTGGAAAGAATTCCAAGCTTTGACACACTCTGAGAAGCCAAAACCACAACCGAGATATCTTCTTTTCCAGATTGTTGGTCCTGTTGTAAGAATATTTACAAGTTTGCTTGAATGTTTCTTTCCTTAGTTTTACATACCATTTGAATTGTATGCCTTCCACAACAAGTGTAGCTGTAAATCTGCTGCACCTTCACTCTGTTTCCACTTCAGATACTTCTATTGAAACCAGTGTTTGATTTTACCAATTCAGATGTATGGTCCCCAACTCAAGAGAGATTTGAAACAGAAAGCACACTTTGGCTCTTTTTATAATGAGAAATAAATATTGAAATTTCAAGGTCAACTTTTAACTCTGTTCCATGGAAAGTGGTATACTTTCTGTGCTTCATTGTAAAAATCTGTCACAGTGTAATATAATTTCAAGGAAAAGTTTAATTTGTGGTCTGCTCTTCAAAAGACAAACACAACCAGGATCTGGTATTCTTGAATCTCAGTGGCCCTTCCAATTGATAGGATTTCTTATCTCTTACTGCCTGTTTTTCATTCCCTTGTCTCGTGCTCTCTCAGGACTCAGTTTAAAAATATATGCTTAACACATCCTGCTGAAGTTGGATTTTTGGAGCTTTCCTCTTTCTCTTTTTTCCTCTAACAACATTCATGGTTTGCTTTATCATATCCTTCTGTTCTAGTTTGTGTAATTTCTAATATGTGCAGAACACACATGCTTTTGACATTTTTTTGTCTGGCATCACCACAGCTGTGAAGGAGATCTGAGTTCTCCACAGGAAAACCACTGTTACCATGTTAGCACTGGGAACGTGCAGTGGGTTGGAGACAGTTATCAAAGTAAGCTGTGACCAGACAGGACAGTAGTCAAGGAAGGCTGACACCATTAAACATTTCTGAATGTATTTCAGAGAATTGTCTTTCAGGTGGAAGCCTGGATTGTCTGGGAACAGGCTGGATTGTGACAATAAGTAAATGCTGTCACTTGGGGTATGGGAGTGTGGAAGAAGTTTTACAGTGACTTCTGTGAGCCAGAGAGAAGTTTGATAAGAGGATCCATGTTTACCCCTGAAAGAATTTCCTACCAAGGTCACTGGCATAGAAACCAAGAAAGAGAGAAGGATAAATAAGAGAAATCTGCAACTGTCTATTTCAATAAGCACTTTGTTTGTCTTTCCTGACCAATGAGTAAAGTGTAAACTTACGAGTTTTGTAAGAATGTATGAAAACATGCACAGTATAATAAAAACTGTTTTGGAGCCTTCTGAAAATGGAGTGTTACTTTGTCTTGTGACCATCTCAACTACCACATGGGAGCATCAATACTGAAAGCAAAGCTGGTTTTGGGAGGGGTGTGTGTTTGCGTGCTTGTGGCCACGGTGTTAGTGCTAGAGTAAAAGTTTGTGAAGCAAAGCTGGGAAATGTACAACAAGCTACTTGCTCTTTGTTTTGCAGTCTTCAAAAATAGAACAAAAATTAAGAAAAGTAAACTTTAATATTTTTGCGTTCTTATTTTTATATTTTATAAGTAGATAACCTACAACACTCTCCCCATGCCATTAGAGTGTCTGCTCATTCCACTTATTAATTTGCCTAATTTGAACATACTTTTGCTTTTCAAAAAGCTTTTCATGAAACTGTATCTACCTGCTAAAATTTTCCCATATCCCCATATAGACATTCTTGAGTGGTGACTGAGGTGTTCTCAGCTTGGTATTGACTGAAAAAGTCCAGTCCTGCTAAGTGCTATACATCTTCTAGTTTTTGTTTAGTCCAGGGAAAGCTGAAGGCAAGACAATAATGTGGTGGCACTTTTTCCTTTTCAGTATGTAAAGAAAAACTAACTGTCATACTTGCACAGTCTGAGTATTTTTCAGAAACCTTGCAATTTTTATGTGCAGATGAGTGAGCTAAGTAGTGGGAGCACTTAAAAAAGCAGTTTACTTAATACAGATAAGTAAAGTTCTGATTCTACTGTTTCCTATGTAAAGCAATGTGTTGGGGTTTTTTCCATTCAACTATATTTTACTATAAAACTGATCTAACAAAGCATCCTAGATTCTGGCTGGAGTGCAAGCTACTAACAAACATACATCAGTCCTGTGGATCCAGGTGCTGTATAGGAGAGTTGTGCTTGCATTCAGTGAAACATCTGTTTGCCAGACTTGGGACCACCTACAGTAACAATTAGCCTATGTTATGCTCCTGACAGAGATTCAGTTGTCACTATCCCTGGAGGTATTTAAAAGACATGCAGATGTGGCACTTGGGGACGTGGTTTAGTGGGGGATTTGATAGTCCTGGGTTAATGGTTTGGACTGGATTTTAAAAGGCTTTTCCAAATGAAGTGATTCTCTGATTTTGCCTCTACAAACCTTGAAAATTCAGACCATGAACTCATGGTTACTTTTGTTACTGAGAAAATCCCTGCCTGAGGGGAAATAAACCCTGAAATTAAATATTACTTTCTATTTTTTCATATAATCATAGAAATATTAAGGTTGGAAGGGACCTCTGGACAATATCTAGGACAATATCCTGCTCAGAGCAGGGCTACTCTTAAATTCGAGTTGCTTGAGGATTTTTCCACTCAAGCCTCTATGGAGGGAGATTCCATAGCCTCTCTGGACCTGATTATCCTCCAGGTGAAATTTTCTGTCCTTCTCTCAATACAAATCCTGCGTCTGTCTTTTCAGCAAGTTCCTTGTCAGTATTGGCAGGCTGCCCATTATTCCAGCTTGAAGAAGTCCTAGGGCCCACAGCCTCTCTCACATGGCGAGTGCTCCAGCCCCATGACCATCTTAGTGCGCTCAGCAGAACTCACTCCGATGCATCAGGAATTTTCCATATCAGGATTGTTCTACTGGAGACCCCCAAACTGGGCATCGTATTCCATGTGCAGGCAAACAAGAGCCATGTAAAGGGAAGTAATCATTTCCCAGTCATGTGCTGATAATCAATTTCCTGTGTTCACAGGATCACAGAATGGGTCAGGTTGGAAGGAACCACAGTGGTCATCTGGTCCAACTTCCCAGCTCAAGCAGGGTCCCCTAGAGCACTTTAACCAGGGTTGTGTCAAGACAACGTTTTGAATATCTCTGGGAAAGGAGACTCCACAACCTCTCTCAGCACCTCTCTCACCACAACCTGTCCAGTGCTCAGTCATCTGCACAGTGAAGAAGTTCTTCTTCATGTTCAGGTAGAACGTCCTGTGCGTCAGTTTCAAAGGGCCCATTGCCCTTTGTTGTATTGCTCAGCACCACCAAAAAGAGCCTGGCCCCATCCTTTTGACACGCCATATACATTGATAAGATCCCTTCTCAGCCTTCTGTTCTCCAAGCTAACATCTTCTGGGGTGAAATCTTTCTCCTCCTTAACCACTGCCACCAGGACGCTCCAACATTTCCAGCAGAGACAGTCAGTAAAGCCCCCACTCAGGATTGTCCCCAGGGGCTGGTCACTCCTAGATGGAGGACTGCATTTGTCCTTGTTGCACTTCATGAGGTTGCTGATGTCCCATTCCTCCAGCCTGTCCAGGTTCCTCTGAAGCAAATCAACTTCATGTCAGCACTTTGGTGTCACCTGGACATGCTGAGATCCAGTTTAAAAAGACTGATTATGAGGTCCTGCCTTCCTTATATCAAACAATAAAATAGAATAGAGCTACTTTCTAAAGAACCTAAAAGATGTAACGATCAAATTAAATCCAGGTTCTCAAATTCTTTATTACTTTACTTAGTAATTGCCTGAGGTTTGCTGCCCTCCACAGGCTATTTTTATTATAGTTGTAAAGAGAGTGTTTCACTGTGGACAGCACCGCTACAATGCAATAATATTCTAAGATCTACTCTTGTCATTTTCTATTAACACCACAACATAAAATGAACAAGTACTTTACTTAGTTATAGTGCACTGTTGTGAAACATCACTATGAACAGGACATGGGCACCAAACTCTGTGTTGGAGAACAGGTCAGTGGAAAATAAATTAATTTAGTGTGAGGTTTTGGTATGGAAATATGTGTTTATTCACCCATCTAAATCATAACTTCCTTCTGGATGAACAGTCTGTATGTGGGCTTGATGCCAGAGAAGACGTTGTGTTTGACTGTGGAACAATGATTAGTAAAAGTGGACTGTGAGAGGAAAAGATTTAAAAACCATAACTATATATATATATATTCTTGTTGGACAACATCCTTTTTCTGACCTAAAGATGGGGCAACTGAGAGGTGTTTTAAAAGCTTTTATTCCATTTTCAGTCTCATGAGGAGGGTGAGACAATACAGATGTTATTATTCATGCTATCACAATCAGAAGCCAACTATCTCCTAATTACAATACACTATAAGTGTTTCTTGGCCTATCAGCTTTTTGCCATGCCATGCTGTAGATGCCTTAAAGCCAATCATCTAAAACTACCCCTTGTGGGTAGCACTACAATGCATCTTTCATATTCCATTTCTCCAAAGTATCTAGTCTTATTTGCAAGACTAGATGGCCATCTTTTGAAACTTTTTTCTAGCTCCATTTCTCTCTCAACAATATCTGTCCTATTCCATGGCATTTCTAAGTCAGCATTTCTTGTCTCAAAGTTTGCATACAGATGCATACTGTGTGGGCCTTCTGTCAGGCCCTGAGAACTCCCTACAAATCCATTTCCCACATATTCTGCCTTTTGTTATGAAAGTAAAATTGATCTTCAGGAAGGACATATTTTAGTTGCTTCAGGCAAGGTGAATCATAATAGAATACTAATTATTTATACTGCAGCAAGGCACATGGAAAACAGAGAGATTACGATTTTCTGAATGCAGTGAGCAAGGAGTAGTTCCTGATCTGGCCTCAGTGTTAAGAATATGTCCCAGCCATCAGTTTGTCCCATGGAAACCACCTAATGGCAGAACAGGAATGTAAATCACCACCAAACCTAAACATAACACTTGTGCAAACTCTTTTCCTTAAGCAGAATAAATAAATCCTGGGTGTATTGTGAAAGTGTTATATTTGCCCAATTATCCCATAAAAAAACCCAAACAAAATTAAATGTAGCAGCAATTTTAATTAAGTAGCTTAATATATAAAATCGAATACACTCAAAATATTGACAATATAATTTGGTTAAAATAGGGGACAATTTGGTTCTTATAATAGCGCATAAGCAAAAATAACCGCACAGGGTACGGAGTGCAGGGCTTGACCCCCGTCACCTCATGTACAAGCTCGTCAAGCCAAAATTCCCCTCTTTATGTTGTATGTCATCACTATCTCCTCCCATTTTCGATTCGTCACACTTGTATCACCGCCCTCATTATCACCTTTACCACGCTATACCACTCTTTTAGGGGGTCGTATTCCTTTTTGGGGGTCTTTTCTGAGGAAGGCCTCTCCTCTTCCTCGCTGTCCTTTAATTCACCTTTTGGATTACACATGCGCACCAAGCTGGTATAGTATAAGCCAATATTATGTTCTAACATTAAAGCAATAAATCTCATATAATTAACATTTTCCTGGTGTCCAACTAAATTCTCCTCTCTTCCAGATAAATGTAGTAATAGTTATCTCTTGCTTCTTCCTGTTCTGAACATCTGCAGGAGAAGGGGGGGGAACCCCTCCTCTCCCTTTCTTTCTTGGCATTACACCTTTAACTATTTTATTATTTCCAAATATTAATTATTGTATCAATGTTGATTACTGTTTCAACTTTGTCAGCACGAATCATACCTATTTACCACAGAAGTATCTTCCCGCACAGCCGCCCTGAGCCCTTTCTAGCACCTCAGAGACCAGTTGCACAGAAAATACCCAAACTATTGTTTATTTTACTTTGAACACAAGAGCAGTGTGGACGTGAGAGGGATGAGGCAGAGGTTTCACACAGAAGCACCCTCCTGGCGAAATCCCCTCATTTTGCCGATTCAGAGAGTTTGTGCAAGATGTGTCGAGACAAACCCTCACGAGCAGCTGGGGACCCACGCCGTGGGTGCCCTCAGTGTGCCCGCGACCAGAACCGGCAAAGCTTTGTGAGAGGTTCCGCGCCTCGCGTGGGGGAACTCCTACCCAAGGCTCTGCAAATGGAAATCACTAAAATCGCGGCTTGAGGTGACGGCACCCAGCAATTATTTTTTCAACGTTTTAGAAAAAAAATCAGTGGGAGATTCCTGCGGAAGGAAACGTAAACAAAAAGGGAAGAAAGGGGGGCAAAGTCACGGAAGAAGGAAAAGCATCTCATTTAAAACCGCAGGCAGCCTGGGAAGGAGGGAGCAGAGGGTAAAGTGACTCCACAATCAATCTCATTCCTTACGTACGGCAGCACAAAGCGCCAAACGCGCGTGCGCGCCAGGGGGCGGGGCTCGCGGCGGGAGCCGCCCCCTCTCTCGCGCACGGAACCCGCGCCGGCGGCACCGGCAGCCACCCGGACCGCAATCGGTGCTGGAGCCGGCACCCGGACGGCAATTGGAGCTGGAGCGCGCCCCGCTCGCACACGCAGGGTCGGTGTCCCGGCGGGGGCGNCCCGGCAACAGGCGGGGGCGGGGCAGGAGCGGGCCCGAGGGCTCGATCAATCCCCGGAGCCCTCGCGGCTCCACGGCCTGGGGTCGCGGACCGATCCCTGCCCCGGGCCTGGCTCGGCTCTGCCGTCTGCGGGCCCTGCTGCCGGCCTGGGGCGGGGGCGGGCGGCCACTCCCGGGCCCTTGGCTTGGGTTGCGCTGGGTGTCCCGGGGGCGGTGTTTTCATTACCTTCTGACTCTCCCTTTTTCTCTCCTTCCTCCCTTCCTTCCCCAGGCTTCGTGCGTGGGGGTTTCTGGGTTTGATTTGTGGGTTGTTTTTTGTTTTTTTTTTTATTCCCGAAGTCGGTGAGATCATCCTGCCAGGAGGCTGTGGTGTGACAGAAATGCTAAACAGCCCTCTAGCTCGGGGAGGCTTCCTCAGTTAAACTCCGTAGTCGCCTTGCAGTCAGGTGGTAGTCTTTCAGAAAATGAGTACCTAATTGAACCGGGGGTAGTACTTCAGGGAAACAAGCTGAAACTTAAAAGCATGAGGTATATATTAAAAAATAGGTGTAAACCTTAAAGAACAGGCTAGAGTAATCATGAATGAAGGTCTAAAGGAATAAGTCTTAGGTTGACAATGCTAGAAAACATAAGCTGTTGGCATATGACTCCTACCCCTTTGCAAAGGTAGAGTAATCCAAGTCAAAACTGGATTTCAATTTCAGTTTTCTGCATTTTACTAGTTAATACCCTTCAACTTTTCAATACCCAGAAATATTCTAGTGCAATGTACTTCATCTTTGATACAGTTAATACCCTTCAACTTTAACAATTCTAAAACATTTTAGGTGCCAAAGTACTTAGTTTTGATGGCATTTGATTAATAGGGATAGTAGTTGTCATCCATGGAGTTATGTTTAACAGATGGGACAACCGAGCACTTCACACTCCTTACTGTTTCTAAGTGAGTCATTCAAGGAGTGTGACTAATCATCCTACCATACAGTTGTCAACAAAAGAGTATTTTTTTTCCCTTAACTACCCACAAAGTCAAAGAGATTTCCAGATTTTCTGTGGATACCTGGTAACTAAAGAACCTGTCTTTTGAACAACACTTCAAATTTAAATTGAGGGGGAACTACATGTGATGGACTTCTTACCTTAAGAATATATGTGGAATTTTCTTCTGTGCAGCAGTACAGTGATGTACCTGGGAAGTTGTATAACTTAGAATGGTCACTGTCAGGCAAGCAGCCACATGTTGTTTTAAGCATTTGTCTAAATAACAACCTCACGTGAAACTGAATTAATTTTATCAATCCTCTTTCCCCCCCTCCCTGCTGCACCTGTGTCAAGTTGTAAATCCCCTGGGACAGAGGGCACTTCAGTATTCAGTGCAGTCCGGATTGGGGATTTTCATGGTAATAGTGTTAATTAGGTAATTTTCATGATGGGTGTTGCCAAGGTAATGATAGTACTGGCTGGGGGTTGGGTGGGAACTGCTTTTGTTGTGAGGAAACCGCGGTAGTACGAGGAAGAGCTAGAAGAGAAATTTGTGTTTAGAGGTGTGATACGAGAAGTGACTTGATTTGAACATAGCCCTTGTGGGAAATGAAGTCAGCAGTTATCTACAGTTATCTACAGGCTGAGCCAAGAGGACAACATTGATTAAAAAGAGAAAATATTATGGAAATGGAAAATGTCTTGAAGCAAAGATACTCAGATTTAATTTCTTTTAAACTGAATGAGTTGGAGCTGGGAGAGAGGATTTTAAATGCACCAAAATGTAGTGTTGGACACAGGAGGAAGATGGTTGATTTGGAAGAAGTGTGTTTAGAAGTGCAATTACCTGGGACAGGGGCTGGTAGGGGGAAGTAACATGAGGTGTGGAAATAATGAAACCAAGGATACATCAGAATGGATGCCACAAAGAACATAAGAAAGGTATATTAAATGTATGCCAGCTTCTGCTGTTGACAAATACATTTTTTGATTTTTTTGTATCTGTTTGCAATATTGATAAAGATTTGCTTTTTTTTGATGTGTTAATCTAATAGTTGGTTTGGTCTGTTTGTTGTGTCATCACCTGTCCTGTGAAGACTAATTATTGATCAGGAGTGTGCTTAGAATGCTGTTTTCCGTGTTTTCCCTGTAATCTAAACTTGAAGTGACTTTTATGTGGGTGTAAATTGACAAACAGCAAACAAAACAGAAAGGCATTTACCCACATGCAAGCAGATTGGTGCAGTGAGGTTGGGGCTTTTTAGCCTGATGATCTCTGTAGAGAAGCAATCTCTTTTTTTCAAGTATCTGCCTCAGCAGGTGTTACAGGTGCCTTTTGTTAAACAGGAAGTTCAATTGAAAGGACACTTTATCGTCTTTCAGATAGAGAGTGGAAGAACAGGTTTCCTTTAGAAAATAGGAAAGTTGAGGAGTGGTCTGAGGATTGAGTCCTAACCAGAGGGAGGTGGTAATGGCAGAAATCAATGGAGATGATGCCTCTTTGACACTGGAAGGTTATTCTTGCCTTCTAACAGTGTGGTCCCACTGTTTCAATATTTGGTAAGTGATGAAGAACTGTGGCAAAAGTACAGCCCATCCCTTTTACCCCATATTCTGGAGATGGATGTCTCTTTGCTAGCTAATCCTTGGATTAGAATGCAAGGAAAATATACAAATAAAGTAAGAATGTCAGAATAGTCATTCCACCAAAAAGGAATCTGTAGGCTGTACACTATGTGAGTGATATTACCGATGAAAATGCTAATGTAGTCTTATGTTGGGGTTGTCACAAGTCTACACTGGGTAATTGCAGTCCAATAATCAGAAAACCACGTTTTTAACTATCCTTCTGCTTTTGAAGTACTCTCCACTGCTGTTGTATTTTACTTGAGAGAAAGGACGTAAATTTTATGTTAATTCCTTTAACTTTCTAGAATATCATTATTTAAAAAAGCCCCCAACCTGTCATTGCATTTTTATTTTAAAGTTGCCATACCAACCAGTATGCCCTTTCAGTGAGGAAGGGGGGTTGAAACTATTTTTCAGCAAGCTACAAGTATTTATATATTTGAATAATAAACTACCCTGTTGTCTTGGCAAATGACGTGGAGCTTGGTTCACTTTAATCATCTTTAGCTATTAATAAACTAATTTATTTGAAAATGATGGGGATGTTTTACTGCAAATTAAGTAAATACTTCCTGTAATTCCTGGGCAGTCTAATCTTCTGGTTTTCTCCAGGACAGCTTGGCATTATCATTATGGATCGCTCCCGACACCGTGCGGGAAATGGCAATGAGCAGGCGCCTTCACGGGAGCGCAGCGGTGAAGGTGAGAGACAGCGGCAGCTGGAGCGCCTCAGCAGGGAGGAGGCCTATTACCAGTTCATTAACGAGCTCAACGAGGAGGACTACAGGTTAATGAGGGACCGAAACCTGCTTGGCACTCCTGGTAAGATGTGCATACCTTCAATAGAAGTGTAGTGCAGTAATTCTCTTGCTGTTAGGCACCACATGAGGTACTGTGACTCAAGCAGCCTGACTTCTGTGGCTTTGTAGAAAGGGAAAAATCCTCCATATGCAGCAAAAGTGTAACGCTGCACCTGTATACCAAGATGGTGCACTTGAATGTCCAAATCCAGATAATTAACATTTGGTACATTCAAGTATATTAACGTTTGGTACATTCAAGTTGGTGTGTGGCAATTTTGGGGGCCTCTGAAGTGTTACTGGAAGCTGGCATACTGTCAACACATTCAGCATCTTTTTCTTCCACTCCACTACCTACTTCCTCTGATATCTGCATTATCTCACATCAGTGCTGTTTTCTTTCTGGTTTCATCAGTTTTGTCTGTCTTCTGAAGATTTTCATTCGAGATAGAAAATGTTATTTCTGCATGGCTGTATAGAGGCAGTAATAGTGTCTTTATCTAACAGTGTTACCAAAATGTAAATTAATTCAGGAGAAATAACAGCAGAAGAGTTGCAGCAACGTTTGGAGGGGGCTAAGGAGCGTCTGACGTCACAGTCTGGTCTGGATAACAGAGAAGGTGAAGGTAGAACTGCTGGAGGTAAACACTCTTTATTCATATATGTAGACACGTAGTATGTGGTGCATAAGTACAGTTCTGTAAAGATATTTAAGAGACACTCATTTCTTTTTTTTTTTTTTCTTTCAATGTGCCTCTGGGGATTGTTTAAAAGTGAGAGGTTTCCTGAGGATATAAAACCAAACTTGAAATACTTGATGAGAACTCGTTTATGTTAATCACAGATTACTTGCTCCTTTTTCCCTCATTTTCCTTTGCTAGTAAATGTAGTAGCACAAAAAATACTATTTTTTCAGTTCTTAGAGGTTTTTATCATTTATTAGAGCAGTTGGAAAAGGAGTTAATTGGAAAATAGTTAGTCTCGCCACTGTTTTGACACTTCTGTTTCATTTCCATTTGTTTTAGTCAGGTGAGGCTTGTGTTTTATGCACTGTCTGTCTTCAATTACCCAGAAATATTGACTTACTCATTTGGCCAATTTTAGTCAGATTTGGGAGAGGAATTGGCAGCTCAGAAATTAAGATACCAAAGTCTTGGAAGTTTCCTGGACACAGAGAGATGATGGAGTAGAGAGAACTTAGTCTGATCCCTTTAAGGGAAAATCTTCACTGTGATCATGACAACTGGCCTGCTTTATACACATAGTTAGCCCTAACCACAACACTTGTATCTGTTCCTCAGCGTGTAGTTGTAGAAGGCTTGAAAATGGAGCTGTGGTTATTGTAATAAGAAAAGAGTATATTTGCACAAAAGGAGAAAATCTGTTCAAACCATGTATCCCACCCATCTACACATTGCTGTGTAAGCTGCTCTAGGTGACCTTGCCTTGGAAGGAGAGTTAAACCTGATTATCTCCAGAGGTTCCTTCCAACCTTAATGATTCTGTGATCATTTATTCTACTGCTTATCGGAAACATTCTTAAAAAATGTTTTCCAAAAGAAGACAAGACTTACTATTCCTTTTCCTGCCGTATCAAAATGAGTTGTTAAAATATTCCCAAACTGGTAACTTCAGCAAGGGGCAGGTATTGGAGAAATACAACCATCTTTGGACCACCTGAATCTGAACACTGACTCAGAAGAGGCCATCTGGGCATATTTATTTCTCTCTGAGTCTGCTGGTGAGGCAAAAATTCTAGGTTGAACTGGTAAGTTTTGCTGACGTTTTTACATAGAGCACATTTTTGTACATTAGCATAGCAAGGTAGGTGCCCTGCTGCTGTGTTATGTCTGAAGTCAGAGCCTAACAAGTGAAAATGGTTTGGAATGCATTGTAGTACACAGAGCATGCAGTTGTATGAATGTTTGCCATTCTTTTTTTCTCTCAGATTCTGAAGTTCTTGGGGAAAACTCCAACGGCGACTCTTTGCTTGAATGGCTTAACACATTTCGTCGCACAGGAAATGCCACTCGCAGTGGGCAGAGTGGGAACCAAACCTGGAGAGCTGTGAGTCGAACGAATCCAAACAGTGGGGAGTTTCGTTTTAGTCTTGAAATCAATATAAATCACGATCATAACAGTTTGGACACTTCTGGTGAGGAGTATGTTGATATAGATGCTACCAGACTGTATGTAGAAAGAAGACGTCAGCTAGTTGCCAGTTCAGTAACCCCACGGACAAGGAGTATGGCTGCAAGACAGGCAAACAACGAAGCTGCAAGGACCAGGCTTTTAAGACGTGCCATGGCGTTAAGGTCAGAAATAGTCTCTCATGCAGTCTCGGGGAGGCTCAGGAGTAGAACGAGGGAGCTGACAGGCCAGACAAATAATACTACACGAAATAATTCTGTGGCTGCTGCTGAACCAAGAGAAATGCCAGAAAGAGGTACTTCTGCAGGAGTCAGAAGGGGTAGAGCTAGAACTAATGTCCGGATGAATGCAAACCAAAGACTAGAAATTTTGCGGCTGAGGTCTACCCTAAGCAGTCGAAGCCGCTCCCCGCTGCAAAGGCAAGGTGATGCCGCTCATTCTGAGGAACGTGGTCAGAGGCAGGATAGAAATGCACAGCAGGTCAACAGAAGTAGGAGACAAACAGCTCAGGCTTCTCCACAGCCTACTGAAGAGCAAGCAAGAGGTAACACTCAGGCTCCCCAGCTTTCCAGTGTAGCCCCATCCTTACGAACAACTTCGGAAGAGGAAGAACCTAGTAGGCCAGTAGCTGCTGCCAGAAGGCACCCGACGATTACACTTGATCTTCAGGTGAGAAGAATTCGTCCTGGAGAAAACAGAGACCGGGACAGCATTGCCAGTAGAACTCGTTCTAGAGTAGGAATGTCAGAAAACACAGTTACCTTTGAAAGTGACAGTGGGGGATTTCGGCGCACGATATCCCGCTCAGAACGCGCAGGTATTCGGACCTACATTAGCACTATACGGATACCTCTTCGTCGGATTTCAGAAACTGGGCTTGGGGAACCTTCATCAGTGGCTCTTCGATCAATCCTTAGACAGATAATGACAGGCTTTGGAGAACTGAGTTCTTTAATGGAAACGGAATCTAATTCAGAAGTGCAAAGAGGCGGTCATCACTTAGCGGATGCACAGAATAACTCAAGTTCAGCAAACGGCAGTGATCCAAGTGGGGTTTTGTCTAGGAATGGACATGCAGTAGATGGCAGCAGGGAAAGAAACGGACACAGGGGTGGTAGTCAACGCTCTGGGCGCAATCATGAGAACCAAGGTAGCAGGCAGTCTCAGGATGCAAACAGCCTGGTGGAGAATGGAACACTTCCCATCCTTCGGCTTGCCCACTTCTTCCTGCTGAATGAGGATGATGATGATGATCGTTTAAGAGGTTTAACCAAAGAGCAGATTGACAATCTTTCTACACGGAACTATGGGGATGTTCACACTGAAAATGAATGGAGTAAAACGTGCAGTGTTTGCATTAATGAATATGCAACAGGGAATAAGCTAAGGCAGTTACCTTGTACGCATGAGTTTCATATTCATTGTATTGATCGCTGGCTTTCTGAGAACTCCACCTGCCCAATTTGTCGGCAGCCAGTTCTGGGGTCTAATGCCACAGATAATGGCTAGAATTGTTTGTACTGCTCAGCACTCAAGGATTTGCTCCTGTTCTGTTATGAGCCAGATGAAATTCATTGACTTAGATATGGGTCCGTTTGTGGGGGGAGTTTTGTTAAATTTCTTCAAAAATTATAGAAACTTATCTAAATCTAACAATGTAAATACTATTTTTTCCAAGTGCAGGTCTAGGAGCACACATAGAACCAAATGATATTGGTAAAGTTTATATTTTTTTAGGTAATTTTGTTATGCTAAGCACTTTTGTAAATACAGAAATGCAATAGTTAATCAGTCCTGCTTAATGTATGGTTTTTAACATTGTAATGGACTCGCTTTATTTAGATTACGAAATGTTTCACACAGACCCAACACTGTGTTGAAAAATTAGTGGCTAAATAGCCATTTGTTAGCTTTTTGTTCTAAGAACAATTTCTTTTACAGAGAGTCTCTTGCTGGACATGTTTGCTGAAGATATTTAAGTTACTTGAAGTGCTCATTTTATTCGACTTTTTTTTTAAAAGGAAATAGCCTTTCCAAAAACTTGCCAATTTGGTTCTATTAAAAAAGTTCTATGGCAGTTTTGCATGTGGGTTTACACAGTTCTTAACATTGATGAGTTTTTATTCAGAAGTGGATGAGTTAGTGGCATTATGAAATGTATATAATTAAACGCTGTCTTTGACAATCTTTGTCTTTTCAGTGAAGACAGCAATCAAATATGATAATTCTCAGAGGGTGTGTCTTACTTGCTCGAAGAACAAATGAGCACTAAGATAGCCTTTTTACTCTTCCAAATTACTCAATCAGTATTCCTGGGGTTTTAACTGCCTTAGTTTAAAGAGGGGAAACATTTCCTTGACCATTATACTGTCTATAATATGCATGTTTTGGGCATCCTATTCAGAAGAACAAAACAAAGACTTGAAGTGCTTTTGTATAGAAATTTAAGGTACACGTGTAGTGTTAGTCCTCTTGAAACAAGCCTGAGGACCAAGTGGCAAAAGACACTAAAAAGGACAAAATAAAATTCCCTGAAAATCCCCAGTATCTGTATAATTAGATATTGAACTTTATACCAATGACTTACACTGAAATAAAGTTACAAGTTAAATAATTGAGGCTTTATGTGAATTACTGTTGAGCCATATCCTGTAGATTAATAAGAAAACTTACTATTCTTAATGTTCAGTCTGAGTTTTCACTTTTTTTCCCCAGCTCTGTTCCTGGCCTTTTAGTTATGGCACATAAAAGCCCAGCACAAAGTGCTCCAGGGGTTTCTAGGAGAAGCTGGATGTCATAAAGCTTGTCTTCTGAGCAACCTGCATCGCAATCCCTGGAGAAATGCAGAATTGTGCACTAATCTGCTGTGTGTATTCTGAGCAGTAGACAGAGTACTTGAAATGAACAAGTCCTACTGCCTTTCTCTGCCTGCAGATAGTGGCCTTGACAAATGTGCTTCTGTGCCAGCTGCGTCACTTAGAACATCTGCTCTTGATATCCTTCAAGGGTAGCTATAAAATCCCATGTGATTGGATATCTACTTCAGTTCTGCAAGTGGAAAACTTGTGTCATAAATTCAACAGAAGGGCTTCTTTTCATTCCTGAAAGTAATTCAAAGAAACTCTGTTATGAGATTTAGATGATTTAAGGATATAATTAAGATCTCTTCTGATGTAATTTGTGCTGTTAATTACTGCAAAGGTTGTTGACCCATCCCTTGAGTGCTTCCTTAGTTGCAGTAAAGAGTGAGGAGATTTAAATGTGATTCTAAGAGCTAGCTTTTTTTTTGACATTTTTTTTCTTCTGTTAGCTGCCGAGGCTGACAGTATATAAATACATACATGTCTTCTGTCGCTTCCTTGTTTCTTTATAACTTCCTTTTATTTTTGAAATCTGCCTGATTGAAAAGACACATGCATATAAACCTACCTTTGGCTCACGACTGCCTTGCTGGTCAAGTCCTTCAAGGTCAATTTTAACTCTAATCCTTACAACTGCTACACTAATGCACGAGAGATGAAAGGAGATTCCCTGTGCCTTTTTTCCTTTCAAGTAGGAATTTTGCTGTGTGTAAGAGCACAGTTGGTTACATGGCTCAAGATGAGATCATCTGTGACAGGGTATGTTTAACTGAGCTGTTAAGCGGAATATCCCAAAGCACAGTGAGAGCTTTCTGCAGAAATTGAAGGCTGTGGGAAAAGAAACATTAAGCCTCCACTATGATATTCCTGCCCTATCACATGAGGGCTGTCAAGTATTTCCCCTCCATTGAGAAGCATGTAATTTGTTACTCAGCTTTCCCAAGGTACTGTGTTAATGGCACCAATTAAATCATAATGATACAGTTTGGTATTGGCTTCTGTTACCTCAATTTCTGTGATAAAACTTCCGTTCTCTGCCACTCCCACCCTCCAAACTCTTTTTTTTACCTTGTCCTTTGGTGACATTAAGAAACATAATTTATTTATATGGGAATAAATAGAAAAATGTAGACAGAATTTTTACAAATAAGTTCATTTAAAATGAAATATTAAATGAAGTTTAACTGGTAACACTAATCCAGAGCTTGTAGAAAGCCTTAATGTGGGAAATGACCAAGAGAGCTGCCTTAAACATGATGCCTGCAAAGATAAAGAGAAATATGAGGCTGAATTAACAGATTTTTCTATTTCTTATATGTGTGATGCTATCAGTGACTTTCTAGCCAATATTATGGCCCCATATGTCTCTCTAATAGTCTCTTCTTTAATAATATGTCATATAGGAGCGGATTCCTGTGTTGCCAAGTAACACACAACAATTAGCAACATGTGCAAATTTGGAAATATAAAAGGAAGCAGTAAATCATAGCAGGTTATGTCCTGTCACTTCATGCTTTTGCCTTGATGGGAAATAACTATTCCACTTTTAAAAGCAGATGCCACTTCCCTATGCCCAAGCTGCTGCTGAAGTAACCCTGTGCAGTTATCTGGTAACTACCAAGTGACTGATCAGAGCCCAACCAACCTGACCACCAGGCCAACTAGGAATGACATAGGGCAGGGCAGGACATCCTCTAATTGTGTGAGGATATGGTGGGCCAAGCTGGTAATCAGAGCATGCAAGGTGATGTGGGGAGGAGAAACCTCGTAATGGGAGAGTTGCAGTGGACTCACTCCAGGTCTGTTCACAAAAATAAAACAGGCCCTACAGGTCAGTAAGGTGGGGCAGATACTTTTCTTTCTCTAAGAAATCAGCATCTCAAGTGCTGGTCTGCTGGGGAAGAAGCAGGAGGTCTGTTTGCAGTTCAAAGGCTGTGATGTCATCAGGATCACAGAGACCTGGAGTGCTGCAATGGATGGATACAGATACAGGCTCTTTAGGAAGGACAGCGATGGGGAGGAGCTGCCTTTTGAGGCGAGAACAGCAGGAATGCATGAACTCTCCCTGAGAATGGATGAGGAGCCAGCTGAGAGCCAGGTCACAAGTAGTAGGCAGACCAGCATGGTCCCTGTTGTGGTAGCTGTCGGCTACAGACCAGCTGTTCAGAAAAAGAGGCAGGTGCGATCTTCTTCAGACAAACAGTCTGTATAATCTCTGGATTATTGTTTCACAAATGAGACACATTATTTTGATTGTAGGATTTGGCAGTTCCTGAAGAGGTTTTGAGACCTGACTTTTCTTTTGAATCCACTGACCATACAGCAGTGCAGTCTGCAGGATTTCATGGAGGAGAGGGGGCAAATGTCAGAAAGCTCAGGTTTATTGTTATCCAGTCATATACCATTATACATATATACAGATATATATATACATATATATATATATACACAGTTATATATATATACAGTTATAACTGGAGCTGTGCATACCCAGCTGTGGTCAGAGCAACATTCAGAACAAAAGACATGGCCAGAGCAACATTCAGAACAAAAGACATGGCCATGCTGACAGCGCAGCACTCAGTGATGAGTCTTTAAAATTAAAAATATAATTAGCTCTCCTGAGATCCTATGCAGCTAATCTGATTTCAGCCTGCACACAAAAAGCATCAACAACAGGCAGGCACTGCCCAGCACACCAGACTTCCCTCAGCCTGCTCAACAGGAGGAATGGGGTTAGCCCACCTTTCGGACACACAAGGTACCTTGCAGCAAAATTTCTTCCATTTCTTTTTTTTCACCTGGGCTTACACTAGACTTTGACTAGTCTGGATGAGAGCTGGAGCAGGTTCACCAGATATTCAGTGCATGTTGCTTTTTGGCATTCACACCTATTCCAGAAGGTATTTATTCCAGCACCAAATTTATCTTTAGTGTAATGTAAATTTCCTGAAGTGCAAAAATGAAACATATACACACTAAAACAAAACAAATACAGCTTTGATTTTGTTTTACAAGTTGAACAGCTAAAATGGGATATGTGGGATCACTTTGTCCCGTTATTTTAAGCAGTCCTTTTGAAGGCCGAACTTCAGGCATTTATAACCACAGCTGGGGCTCTTGTCCTGAGTAACGTGGGACAGATAAATTGTATTGCTTGTACTTCCAAGAAAAGCACTTGAATTGTATGTTGAACTTTTCCATCTCATCAGTAATATTAAGACTTCAACTTGGCCAATTCCATTGTGATGTATTTCATTTCACAGCACTGTTTCTACAGTGCTGAGCATCTGACATACCTTGCAGAGCCTGTGGGCTATTTTTGCAGTTCACACACATTTGAGCGACATCAATAATGGCTCACTCTTTACCTTCAGGCATGTGTGCCCAGGAAAGCATATCATGTTGCTATTTTAATACAGAGGTCTTACCCTTTTCTGACTAATGCATGAATAGAGCACTTTGGCTGCTGGTACAATTTCTTTTACTGTGTTCTTAACCACATTTTGCATACAGTTTATTCCATTTGTTCAATGTTATCAGCATACATATAAACACTGAAAGAGTAGGAATTGCCAGTAAGTGTATGAGCACACACTGTAGTTAACCTGCATAATGTGTCGCAGTTAACTTGAATATACATAGTGAGAGTAAAGAATCATATTATTTCAGCAAAATAATAAAATTTAGCCTTCTTCCCCCTTCATTTTAAGGTATCTCCAAGTCTAGACTCCATTTTTTTTTTTTTTTTCTAGTTACATGAATCTCAAACTATGATTCTGGCCTCCAGCTGATTTCAATCACTCATTATTGCCCTGCATCCACTGTGCTCTGACATGAATCAAGTTATAGCTGCTTTCTCTATGATCTAGGCTGTGAGATGTGAGTAATGCAATTTGAGGCATCCAAAACCCCAGGAAGTACTGTGACGAGATTCCTTCTCACTATACGAGATTCCTTCTCACTATGATGGTGGTAGAATTGGGGAAGGCAGAACAACTTGAATAAGCCGGACTCTTTTGGACAGAAGCACGCTGAGAGCAAGAGCCCGTGCAGAGCCCCAGCGCACGGGGCCCCAGAGCATCCCACGGCACATCACCGTGCGCTGCCTGAACCAGCTGAATTCGTCCGAAACTTCGGCTTCCAAGAGAAGTGTCTCACAGCAGGAGAGGGCGCCAGACAACAAGGAGCAAGTGGTGGCTTGGCGGTGCCTCTGGCAGCACAGACCTGCCTCTCAAGGGGAAGGTGACCGGCTATACAAAAGTCCGAGGGTACACAAACAGAGAGTTTTACTGGCGAATTACACACTTGGTGTGGAAATTGGTATGTTAGTCCTGGACCTGCTATCCAGGCACACAGCACTGGGTTTTGGGTAAAGGGGTAGGGTGAAGGGAAGAGAAAAATTAGGCATAAGGCAGTGGGTTTTGGATAAAGAGGGAGGGTGGCAGGGAAAAGGGAAATTTAAGAGGTTAATTTAAAAAGGAAAGATTAATCTTTAAAAGGAAAAGAGAAAAAAGAAAGGGAAAGAAAGAGGAAAAGAGAGATGAAAGGGCACCATCAGCCCTTGTTCCAGCGTTGATCCAGCTGATAAGATGCCTATCCTTGTTTCAGCATCAATCCAGCTGATAAGTGGTGGTCCAGTTGAGCCAGTCCAGCTGATGAGATGTCTGGGTTCAGGGGGAACCACCTAGGCTTGGGAATGCCCTTTTATTGACAAGTTTCTCCACCCCAAAGACATGTTTCTCATTTCCCATATTAATTAATTACCGTGCAGTCTGTTCTTTTAGACCTTTCTGGAAATGGGTCATAGGGGCTTCAGGAGTCTTTGGTGGTTGATTTAAAATAACGCCGAGGAAAGCCAGCTGCCAATCCCACCTTATAGACCATGTCTACTTCCTGCCAACCATTCCTGCCCTCTACTGTTCTGTGCTGTGGTTCTTTCTCATGGAAAAGTGCTGCCCTCTCTCCACCTGGCCCCCCCTTCTCCAACCAAAACTTGTTCTTTCTCACAGCGTGCTAGTACCAATAGTCCTTGGTTATTACCAACAATTCTGATCTGTTATAACAAACAGTCCTTGGCTGGCTCCACAGCCGTCCGGTCATCAGTAGTCGAGACACACACATCAGCCCCTTATCTTTTGGGGACTGAGAGCCCAAAAGGATCTCCATTTGGACCACTGTCCACAGGGTTATAAAGGAACGGGGTTTAGTCATAATTTTTTTTCATACTGGCCACAATTCAAGTCAGTAACTTTATTTGAAGGTTTGTCAACAGAAATATTATTCCCCTTGTTATTTGAGCAAGAAGAATAAGTTTCCAAGGCTGCTTGTTAAAAAACAAATGCTCATTAGATAACACTATTTCCTGGGAACAGACAGTGTTTCTGATAAGCTGGAGAGAGACTTGGTCCAGGTGCAGCTTGCCGAGGCCAAGACCTCATGAGCATTTCTCATATGATAGAGCAGCCTGAGCAGGGAGGGGGGTACGGCTAAACTCAGCTTCTCTGGCACTCTACACACCGTGAACCCGGGAGGTGAGGGCAGACACGGTGCCTAGCCCCAGCTTCCCCTGAGAGGGAGGAAAAAACCCAGGACTGGGGAAAAACCAGTTTCCCTTCGTGCTCCGCGGGGCCGGCGCTGCCCTGGGAAGGAGAGCAGGGCAGAAGCTCCTTGGACATTGCACCCGTGGCCTTTGTTCCTCCGCGTGTGGAGGGACTAACGCGACCTTAAACCAATGCTAGTTTCGAAACCAAACGAACCAGCTCGGTTTGAAATAAGGCCGAGGAAAGCCGGCTGCCAAGGGCGGTGACTGCTGCTCCACTCGTGCCCCGCCGGGACGGAGGAGGCGGCGCCTGCAGGCGCGGCCCGGCCCCGGGAGCTCTCCGAGGTGCTGGAGCGGCTCCCACGGTCCTGCCTGGGGAACACGGCACTCCCCAGCGCGGGGACACCGCCAGCCTGCGCTCAGGACATCCCTCGGAGCACTGCTCCTCCAGATGCCCCGACGGGAGCCACCGCCTCTCCCCGTCCCTCCTCCGCCCTGGGGAAATGGGGATGATGACACCGCCTCTCTGTAAGCTCCCTGGAGACGGGTGTGCGAGAAGCAGATTTCCAGCCTGCAGGAACGGCTCCCAGCAAAGGAAGAAACCTCAGTTAGCAGGGCACGAGCTGGACCTGTTTCCTGAACAGCAGCAGGGCAGAGACCAGCGTCCCTTTTATCCTAGTCTGCCAAAACACTGCAAACAAGCAGAGCTGTGAGTGCTGGTCTCTAGGATATGCAATATCATAGAATCACAGAATCATAGAATGCTTTGGGTTGGAAAGGGCCTTAAATCCAACCTCCCTGCCATGGGCAGAGACACCTTCTACTAGACCAGGTTGCTTACAGCCCCATCCAACCTGGCCCTGAACACCTCCAGGAATGGGGCATCCACATCTCTGGGCAACCTGTTCCAGTGCCTCACCACCTTCACAGCAAAGATCTTCCTCCTAATACATAATCGAAACCTACTCTCTGAGAGTTCAAAGCCATTCCCCCTTGTCTCTACATGCTCTTGTAAAAAGTCTCTCTCCATCTCTGTTATCCTAAATGGTATTTCAGTGGGTTTAAATTTTTTTACTTACTATGTGTTGTACACAACACTATTTTTTTCTGGTATTTAAAGCAAAGTCCAAGTCACAGATAAACTATATACTGAACTCCATTATTTCCAAACATATAGTGCCTTGGCCATAGCAGTTGGCTCAAAACATATTTCAGAATATTTACACATGTGCTCCAGAGTATGTTTTACCTTAACAAGTGTGTCCACTCTCTCAAGCTTCTTTTCAGTCTTTCTGAGAATATCTCCTTGGGACTAAATTTTGCTTTTCTGCTTTTGTTTACAACTGTACAAAGTGAGTGCCACCAAATCAGCACGGCAGTATCTTATGCCTGCCTTGGATTCCCTTTGCACCAATCTCATTGATTACAAAGCCAGAGAATATTGGACTCGCATTAGCCAGCAACCTAGCTGTGGGAGAGGGAAGTGAATCAAAATAATGAAAATGCACCTCATGCATTTTGAGAACTATTTACATTCTGGAAATCAATCCCGTCTTAAACGTTTCCTATGAAGACAGGCTGAGAGGGCTGTTCAGCCTGGAGAAGAGAAGGCTCCAGGGACACCTTAAAGCACCTTCCAGTACCTAAAGCAGGCTGACCAGAGAGCTGGGGAGGGACTTGTTACAAGGGCATGGAGTGGCAGGGCAAGGGGGAATGACTTTAAACTGACAGAGGCCAGGCTTAGATTGGATACAAGGAAGAAACTCTTTACTGTGATGTTGGTGAGGCACTGGAACAGAGTGCCCAGAGAAGCTGTGCATGCCCCATCCCTGGAAGTGTTCAAGGCCAGGTTGGACAGGGTTTGAGCAACCTGGTCTAGGGGAAGGTGTCTCTGCCCATGGTAGGGGGTTGGAACGAGATGATCTGTGAGGCTCCTTCCAACCCAAGCCATTTTAAGAGTCTATGATTTTTCATTAAACTTTTAATTTCTTCAGTATTAGTCTTCTTTGCTTAAAAATACATTTTTTCTTAATTACTAGCTAATTGCTACCTTGGCTCCATATAAGCCAAGATCAAAACTGTGGTCTAGTCTACCATGTGTCTTTCCTGTGCAAAGCATTTGTAGGGGGTTGTTCTACACAGGGCTTTCCATCAATTTCCAGCCTGATAAATTCTTTCTGTTGACACAATTATCGTGGAATAATAATTACTTGTTCCAATTTAGCTTACTGTATTTTGAATGTATCTTTAAAACCATGCAAACTTGAAGTTTTTCAGTAATTTTCAGGCAAATCACAGATCACCTCCTGCTATAAAATGAGTACAAATTTCAGTTTCCAACATATCAATATGATTATTCTATTCACTTTTTATTTTATTTACATACGTCATTATTTGAAAATCTGAAGAACCTGAATGGCATGTAGACAACAAAGATGCCTGCATTTCCAAATTTTTTATCTTTTTCCCCCATTTCACTTACAGGTAATGGTTTATCCTTTCTCTACCCCTCCACCCCTCTCCCATGCTCCCACTCAATGTGCAATTCATCATATTTTTTTCCACCTTCAAGTTAAATCTGTGGGTTATGGTGAACTGTATGAGAAGTGTTATTGTTGAGCCCCTTCTGCTCTATAAAGTACAGGAGACTCCAGCTCCTTTAAGAGATTATGGGCGGGCCATGAATGCATTGACACACGTTCACATATTTAAGGTCACATCCTTTATCTGCCTATAGATACCAGTGTCTCTGCAAAGAAGATCCTTCAGCTGTTTCACTTATTTTATTAAGCTGAGTGATGCCAAGCACACTTTCTCTATCAACCTAGAAATAGCAAGTCCTAGATTTTTTACTTTTTTTTTTTTAACATTTTAAAAATTTAATGGTGGGAGACAGATACATCCCCTATATCTCAGCATATTATCTGCATCATGCTTATTTTAATCCTGTGCACATGCACAAGGGCAAAGCACCACAGCACAAAAACTTGTTTAAGACCAAGACAGTCCATTATGGTGGTGCCTTTTTTTTTTTTTTTTTTTTTAAGACAAGCAGAGTTAGACAAGCAGAGCTTGCATGCAATTACTCTCATCCTCTAGCCTAATACCACCACTGCTGGAAGGAGGCCACAGGTTTTGTACTGACTTTGCAGGGCCTCAGGACTGAGCCTCATTTTGTCTGAGCTTTTATTGACCTGTCTGTGGCTTTCTTTCACTTAGTTGTTGCAACAGCAACATCTCTAATGGGAAGGTAGCTATGTCTAACTGTTTTACTTGTGTTTAACTTTGTATGGTGCCATTGCGGCTTTTACATGGAAAGTGACAAGAAGTTGTACTGTGGACAATGAGATATTTATAACTAACATAATGATGTATAACATAATTTATAACTAATATAACAATGCATGACATAATAATATGTAGAGGAATACAGGCCTGGTATGACAGCAGAGTCCCCAGAGAGTGGACTCACAGGACACTGTGAGTAGAAGAGGCATAGGATGATGAAAAAAGGAGCACAGCCTTGGCACTGGAGAACTTGGGGCTACAAAGAGCTTGTCAGCAGTCAGCTAAAGCAGTGCAGACCTGGGAAGTGGACAAAGATAGCTGAGAGATTACACAAAGAACAAGTACGTACCATACATAAATGGCATCCCATATAATACAACTGGATGTAAAGTGGAGCAGTAGACAAATGGATAAAGAGCAAGGTGTGAAGGCATCTTAAAAAAACACACAAAAATAGCCTCATAACAGTTCTTTGTTTTTCTCAGCAAAGAATTTGTTGGTAAGACACCAATGAACCGCTGCTTTACAAAGGCCAGCACTGTCAACCATTGGTCTCAGAGGGGCAGTGGAAGGGTAAGCACCACACCAAAAAAAAAGGCAGACAGGAAGAGTGTGACTACAAAAAATTGAAAAGGTTTATTATTTCTGTTGTTTTTCCTTTCAGAAGTAGTAGCACTCTTAATTTCTTAGTAGTGGCATAATTTAGTAGCTTATTTCTTAGTAGTAGCATTCTTTAATTTCTTTCTTCTTTTTTCTTTTTTGGTAATAATTAGCTATCACTTTTGATTAGTCTGTTACATTTTCCACTACACTAATAAATTTTGAGTAATGTGTGTTTCTTTCCTTTTTTTTTTTCCAGAAGCAGTCTCTGTGTATAACATTAGTAATTGGAACAGAGGATGCATCTTTTTGGAAATTTGGGCTTAACAATCTCTCTAAGGTCCCAGACAGCATCTGGCACAGTCAAAAATAGAATAAAGATATCCTGTCTCCCAGTCTGGCACATTAACTACAGGACCATTCTTCCTGCCTTTGCTTTATTTATTACATTGAAATAATTATTATGCATACTGAGCTCTTTGAATGTACATTGCTATAAATATTAGAAAAGTGAGCACGTTGTAATTTGAAAAATACCAACTCTTTTTTTTCAGTACATCATTCAAACCATGGAGCCATTCTGACAGACCCCAGGGAATAATACTGCCATGACTCATGGTCTGATAATACACAATTTAGTGCAAATCAGCACGATGACAAAGACAAGCATTGCATAACAAAATGACAAAGGTGAGTCCTGCACAGCGGAACGAGCTGTTTCTTTCCTCAAAGCTTAGGGCTTACCCACAGCCTGTCAGCTGGTTACTAATGAACATAAGCTTTCAGAAACACAACCAACTGCTCTGGACTGCACACTTAGTTTTCCTGCAGGCCCCACTCTTAAGCCTGCTGAGCAGGACTCAGGTTCTTTCTCAGTTACTGAGATTATCCTGAACACTTGGTGTCCTTGGACACTTTTGCAGTCCACTTTCTCCCCTCAGCTTTCCACTAGACTGTAGTGTGTGATTATATCAACTTGTGACTTGAGACAGATTTTACAGGCAGGTCTCCTGTGAGGCCCTCATTCTGAGCAGAGGCAAAGATGTGTTTTGCTTTTTCCATGCCAGTAAGCTTTATTGTAATGCCTGGTCATTAAATGCTCGGGGCATGCCTTCCATGGGGATACTGCTCAGGCTTGTTGAGGTAAGTGTGGGCTGGGTAATTAAATCTCTTTGAGGCACTCAAGCAGTCAAGTTTAGGTGAATGAGTAGCCCTTGTAGCTGTGAGGCAGACGGGGTTCTAGCTGAAGCACTCTTTGAGAACATTGAGTGTGCAGAGGTGAAAGCAAGTGCAGCGCATGTGAAGGAACGAATGCACTCAGCTGCTACATGGGCTCACAGGCTGACAGTTCACAATGCTTTAAGTGCACTGGAAACACAGTTCACCTGCGGGCTAATTTCTGATGAAAAAGTAAACATGAATCCAGGAGTTGCCATTCAGTTTTTGGTCCTTTTTTTTGGAGCACTTTCGACTTTGAGCTGACAGCTTAAACCCAAAGTGAACTTCACTTTAATATGTCTACTAGCTAACAATATATGTGAAATGATTCCCTGTTCCCCAGGCCATTTGTTCTGGTACAAAGATACTGACCACAACAAAAAATAATTTGTGGAGAGGAGAAAGAGCAAGCTGAGGAAGAAAATGATGTTCACGAAAATAACCAGCTCCATGTCATGGTCTTAAAATGGGAAAGGCATCCAGGAATGCCAGCACTGCGCATTGTCCTTACTGGATGATTTCATTCACAAAAGCTCTTGGGCCACTTCTCCCAGAGTGATAAAATCCATGAGTAAAAGCCCCTCACAGGCTAATATCTGTCAGCAGCAGTCCTGTCACAAAGCACACATCTCCAGTGGGCTATGATGCATTCAGTGCAGTCAATGTAAAATGCCACAGTTCTGTATTACTTTGAGTTTAGGAAGTTCAAAGTGGTTTGTGAACAATATTTCTATTTCTAACATTTTGTGGAGCTATAGCTAGAAAGTATCACTTTCCATACTATATATGTGAGGACACCAAAGTACGGCAAGATTCAGAGGTTTAGCATTATTTATGATCTTTGAAATAACACCCAAGTTACCCATCATGTGTGGCAGCCAACTCTGTGGGGTCAAGTGGTTGAGATAGAGTCAGGGCCATTTGTCACAGACCTTCAAGACCATTTCTTAAGCAGTAGATCTTCCCAAAACTCAATGTATCCTCATCCTGTGGTGATTCTGCCTCATTTAAACCATTCTACCTTGAAGCTCATCTGGTAGAGAAAACAACTCCTTAAGATGTGGCAACTGCTGCTAGCTATCCCTGGTTAAGACCAGGATCTGCAAAGATTCAGAGGCGCTGTCTTACCTAATTTTCTTTTCTATTAAGTTACATTCCTACTTTACCTGTCCTTAACAGGTAAATTCTCATGGTTGCAAATGTTCTGCAGAGAAAGGTGATGTGCTGTAAGTGCTACATTGATTAACCTTTCCTGTATTTCTTTTTTTATCCTTGATTTACCAGACATTTTGAGAAGGAATGGTATCTTTTGTGATGAGGCTGGCAGCATGCCACAGTGATGAAAGATGTCCTTGTAACCGGAACAAAGAAGCCCCGTTAGGGATCCAGATCCCAGCGGGGGCTTTCTTGGGATGTTTTATGCGCCCAAAACGTCTAGTAAAACACTAGTTCCAGACATCTCAAAAACCCCCATCAAACCCAGGCCCTGACTTCATGGCACCTCACGCGATGGCTCACAGCGGGCGCACGGAGCCGTGAGCGGCTCCCCGGGAGGGCATCTCCGGGCCCGGCCAGGGCTGAGCGCCTCGCCCGCCCCCGCAGCCCGGGCGCGGCGGTGCCGGCGGCCGCAGCGCGACGTCTGCGTGCGGGGNGTGCCGCCCCCGCCCTCGGGGGCTCCCCTCAGAGAGGAGGTGCCGCGGGGCCAGGGCGCGGCGCTGCCCGCCCGGTCCCTGGCCCAAGGGCACCGCGCCCCGCCTGCAGACCCCGGCCCGGCGCTGCCACTGTCCCACCGCCAGCCCAGGGCCCCCCGGCACCCTCAGCCCGCGGCGTGAACAACCCCTCCTCCTCTTGGCTCTCATAGTTTTTGACAGGAGAATTTCTTCTGGTCAGAGGGCAGTACCGCCGGTGAAGGGGAGACAGGGGTCCCCCCATCCCACCACGCCGGTCAGGGGCCTCTGTCCCGTGATCAGGAGTGGGGAGAGCACCGGGCACTGCAGTGAGCCTGCAGAGAGGTGAATCACAGGGTAAGAGGTGCATTTAGGAAACTGTTTTCAAAGTAGTTCATAAAAAAAATAAAGTAGACAGAAATGGAAGAATTTGAAGGTTGAATTCTGCTCGCAAAGGACTTACACTGACTTCTGTAGGACCAAGGTGCATTCAGATTTTGTCTCTGGTATGTTCTGCTTGGGCACAGATGAAGTATCAGTGACATTGCTGGTGACTTACATATATCCGTTCCTGTGCAGATGATTTAGGTGCCTGGTACAGTTTCTGTGGTGAGTAAAAGTGTAGTATAATGCTGCTTCAGCACTCTTTATTTCAATGAGAAATGTGCACATTTCCTGATCAGCTCTGCTTTGGGTTAAGTCTCTGAGCACCTTGGAGAGCATTTGCTGTATTGCTTTTGGATGATGTTGTATTTGAAGATGTCCTTTAGCCATTCATGGCTGCTCAGCTCATGGAACCAGGCTAGAGCTAGCTGAAAGGAGAAAGCCACTTTCCCTTTGGCTCCTCTGCACAACCTGGTCACTCTAGTAACATTTCCCTGTTTGGCCTCACTGCTTGGTAGCAAGGACAGAACTTCAGGGACTTCTGCATAGCGGCTGAAGTAAGTGGGATGCTGAGCAAAGAGGTGTGTAATACCTGCTCAGAGGAAATGGTAAAGTTTCAGGGTAGGATTTACCATATTACCAGCTCTGCTTATCTTCAGCCTAAGCCATTCAGATGAAACAGTTGTAGTTAAGAGATTCCACTTTCCAGTGTTTGGGGCTGTGTCCACTTCTGCAGTCTGATCTGAAACCCTGTCCTGTGATAGGGAGGCTCCTTTCCCAGAGCTGCAGTTTGGCAGATCTTTTTGACTTAACCTTTGGAATCCAAACCTAGGCTCTTTTCAGATACCGGATGCTTGGTGCTTGGAGGATGTTTAGCTCCAGTGTAGCATACATAAGGAGTTTAAGTTTCAGCTTTTGTCAGTGACAGAATCACACACTGGAAGGGACCACAGAGGATCCAACCTCCCTGCTCACACAGGGTCATCCTAGAGCACATTGGATGGGATTGTGTCCAGAGGGTTCTTGAATATCTCCAGTGCTTGGTCTTCCACAATCCACAATCATACTCATGGGTCTAGGTGGTTAAGTTGTGCCTCGATGCCCTGGGTGGCTGGGGCACCCAGATCTTCTAGCTGGGATTTATCTATACACAGCCTCAGACTTTTACATGTTCCCTGCATTTCACATAAGGAGAATCCAAATTAGATGATACTCTGAAGAAAGATGGGGGTTGCTGGTTAGCATTACGATCAATTTCTAGCTCTTGAACAATGTATTTCCTATCTAGAATATTTTCAAGGGTAACAAGAGTAATATCTATTATTAAGTTGTTGTAGTTGGTTTAGTACACCAGAGCCAGCTCTGGTGACTTAGGACAACCAGAACCAATCTCTCAGCCCCCCAGAAAGTCCTGCCTTCCCCATTCCTGTGCATTCCCACTGCCTTGCTTATATCAACGTTAGCCATCAGATGGCTAACCACCTGGTCACTGGGGTCAGTGCTGATGTGGCTCGCTACCACCCTGTATGATCTGAATGCCAGCAGGAACCAGACACAGAAAGGCAGTAGTTCTGTTTTTCATAGCATGTTGTGGCTTGATGTGCAGACCTGCTGTCTGTGGGGGCCAAACAGGTTCACGTGAGGGGCTCTGGGCTGTGTGAACCCAACTGTAAAAGCATACATTTGGAGACTGAGCTGCTGTCCGCTGACAAGCAGTTCAGATGTGGCTGTGTGGTGGCACTGCAAAATCTCAAGACCCTTCTGAGCTGAATGGTGTAGAGGGGGAGCCAGTTACCCTTTTGTCATCCTTAGTTAGAGTCGGGTAACTGTCTCTGTCCATTGCAGGTTTTTTGGCATCCATGTATCAAAATGTTCTCTCTCCTTTCCTTTTTAGAAGAGAAGATCTTTCCTGCTCTGAAGTCTTCTAGTTTATTTGCTAGTTTTGTTTACTTTTGAGGGAGTTTTGGTAATCTGAAGTATTAGGTTTTAGTTTGGGTCACATTTATTTTCATACCACGTAAAGCATTTCAGTAGCTTATAGACATTCCTCTTTAGTCAAGAAGAACACCGCCTCTGTGATGGTCTAACAATGTCTTTTCGTCTCAGATTTTCGACTCTCCTGGACTTGGTAGTGTGACTTCCACGTGTGCTAATACAGTATAAAGTGTAACTGGTGTATGTGATAGAGTTTTAAACCTGCTTAACACCCGTATAAAGCACTTGACAGAAAAGCAGATGACGTGAAAAGGAGAATTTAGAGATGGGAAGTCACCTTCTGCCACTCAGATGATCACTGTGCTTCTCTTTTATGCATTTGCTCATTAATCGATTTTTCTCCTTGTACAAGTAAACCTTTTTATTGCTGTAATGTTGTACCAACTGAGCTAAATTGATTAGATTTAAATTATTCTCAAAGTCTCTAGCTCCTTACTGTTGTAACCACAGACATCAAAGACTAACTTGTTCTTCTCCTTCCTGCCTCCTTAAAATCACTAAAAATAAGAAACCATCAATAAGACATTGGATTACAATGGCATTTTTATTTTTAGGGAAAAAATCGAATTTCACCTTTATAATGGATTAAAGGTACAACTGATCTCTATATTATTTACTGTGGTCTTTTTCAATTGCTCAGTGATACACATCAGCAAGAAAAGTATTTTTAGTGTAAAGGTAGTAACAGAATCTTCTCTCAGGACATGAGAAGCTGAAATATAAACATCATTTTATGGTATGAAACAATACTCCTTTTATATGTTTTCCATATGCTTTTCCTGTGAAATACTTACTTATAGTTTATGCTGTGTTTTTGATTTTAGAGTCTTAGTCCTTTCCTTGTAAAGGATCTATCTCTTCCATTTTTCAGAGAAATGTCTATGCAAGATTTTCTTTGTGCTATTTTTGTGCTGTGATATAATTACCATGATTGCAACTGTTGGGAAGCATCATACCGAGCAGTTAAAACTCTACACAGGCACTTGTACTTTGCTCAAAGCTTTTATCCATGAGCAAAGGTGGTTAAAGCATTGGAAAGGCTCCTCAGGGAAGTGGTTGGATCACCATGCCTGGAAGTGTTAAAAAATGAGTAGACATGGCTCTTTGCTGTAAGGTTTAGGGGGCACAGTGGTATTCAGTCAAAGGGTGGACCTGATGATCTCAGAGGTCTTTTCCAACTCTAATGATTCTTTGATTTTTTCTGTAGTCATTTGCAGGTTAGACATAATTCCTATAGATACATATAAAATGCACAGGAGCTATAGGTGAAATATATCATCAGCTTTGCATGATTTACATACGGCTGTTGCTGCTTCAAATAAGGTGTAATTTGGTTTTGTGGAGGCAGGTTCAGGTGGTGTAAGAAGCATGGTGAAGGCTACAAAGCTTTAACCTTGAAGCTCACTCTCATCACCTCTACTCGCAGGATACCTACATCCTATTTTGCAGGAGGATCAGCAGTTGCCTTGGATACATTTTTAAGCAAACAACCCCTATGAAGGGGTCAGCAAAGTGCTGAGCTAACAAATTCTTTAAATACTATTATTAAAACTGTTTTAGTAAGAATAAAAGCCCTATTCTGCTGAGAGAAATGTACCTGGCAGGAGTAGTGACAGTGGGGACTGAACAGGGGGGTGTACTTTCACCACCCATTAGCATCACCAAGAGTCACTGAAACACTGAGCAGGACGATTGCAACCATAGCATTGGCACACAGTTTCCCTGCTCTCTGATGGGAAACTTTTCCAGGTGAAGACTGAACTACCAGCTTAGTGGCAGAAGTTAGTACTGGATAGACAGACTACTTTAGTCCGTGTTTGCTCATGCGCTCAAACTGCGTGGTGGTAATTCGCTGTGTTACAGACCTCCCATTTCTTTTCATCCACGTTTAACTGGCATGCAGTGTAGTATAATGTGCAGCTTATTCTATCACATCAAAGGCCCCATCCTATTTATGTAAACACCAGTGACAATTATAAACACCAGTGACAATTACAAACACCAGTGACAATTATGCCTTTTGAGAATGCGCTCATCACAATAAACCCCATGCTCTACGTTACTACGTTTCTGTAGTAGCACAAAGGGGAGCCTTCTCAAGCTGTGTGAGATCTTGCATGACTGTAAAGTGAGGTGGTGACAGCGACAGGGCTAACTGGAGGCCGACCTGAACTTCTGCTGCCTTTGCTTAAAGCTTGTTTGGCTGTGAGAGTTAGTTTGCATTAGAATAGGAGGGAAATTAAAATACCTCTGCTTAGGACACTGAATTAGAAAAAGGTGATTTATGCACGGTTACTGTGGAGCAACTTCATAAATAACCAAGATCCTGAGTGGGAGAAGAAACATTTTTTTCCTACTGTGATGGGGGAGGTGAGATTATTAATAAATCCATTAAAGATCAAAGCACTCAGATGATAAGGAATGCGGTTATTTAGGAGTTAATTGAGGACATAAGAGATTTAACTACCCTTCTGTTTCTAGGATCAAATTAAATGAATGTATTTAATAAAAGTTTAAAATTCCACTCGCTGTATAGCCAATATATGAACTCTCTTATGCTACTTGAGTATTCATAACTCCATTGAAACAGACACATGTACTGCCTATTTATAGAAACTGTTTTATTCCTTCTCTGTGCCACTCTCTCCACAGGACTCTTGTTTCAGATTTTAGTTTTCTAGCAGTATCTGCTTTTAGTATACTTCCCTGTGCTGGGTGAGTCAGTTTTCTCCTTTTCTGGGCAGACCTAAAAGCACTGCCCTACTAGTGTGATTTGGCAGAAATGCCACTCTAGTTCCATGAAGGATTAAAATATCTAACAATGGAATGACTGCAAGGAAATCTGCTTGTCTGTTCAGGGTCCTAGAATATCACCAAGACGATGGAACTGCTGGGTGTATTTCCTGTATGGAATTCACTGGGCATAGAAAGAATAGTCATTTAGTATTGCATTTCCATTGCCACAAGGTTTGAGTGCAGTCTTGATCTTTGCCAACTCTGCAGAGTTTTTTTTTTAATCTGGAAGTCTATGACTTTGTGAGTGATGTGGCTCTAAAGCATTCCCTTTTTTTCTTACCATTAATCCTTCTTCCCTCTACAAGAAATTTCAAGCTGATAGCTCCCATTGGCTCTAGATGGTATTTTAGATGATCACTTGAAAACTGATGTCAGCATCTAAAACTGATCACTCTCCAATTAGCAGTTCACAAGGCATTTTTATTGTAGTGAAGCCTTGCTGAGGGCCCTATGAACAACCAGGTCATCTGTTTCTGCTCTTCTGGAAGGTTTTCAAGTGATGCTCTGTAGACTTGCTACAGGGCAGCACTCTTGGCTGGTTCATTTTCCTTTGGCCAGTCTTGTTTGAGCTGTTAAGTATAGCCTTTAAATAATCTTTGAATCTGAGAGAGCTGATTCGCTGCTTGTGAAGCAATATCCTAAGCACCTATGTTAGCTTTTTTCCTGCAACAGGGAAGTGTTCCAGACTTGTTTTCCTGTACCATGTTGTATTGTGGCACATTTTAATTATGTCTGTAGTAGTACAAATACTAGAATGTCTGTTATAGACAGTATCTGTAGAGACTGATTGCCAACATGTTCTTTTAAGGGGTAGTTGATCCCAAAGTCTTTCTTACACATATACTGGGTAGAGTGGAGCAGTATACTGGATTTTGAAAAGGCAGTTGAGTATTGCTGAGCAACATCTTTCTGCTTCTGGGATAGCTCTTCAGTGTGGCTTGCCACAAATATTTTCCTTTCAGTCTCTTTTATCTTTTCCAGCCAAGCTACTTAAGCCTTTTGGAGCAGTTGCAGGTATGTAAGACATGGCATCTGAGAGCTTTAGATAACTGATTCTCAGCTGGTGCACTCAAAGGATAATTTGGGAAAGATCACTGACACAGTTGAAGATTGAGAAAAAAACCCCAGATTTTACAAAGCTTTGGGGTTTATTTTTAGTGCAAAAAATTTAGTTATCAATATTGAAAATATATTATTTTCAGTTATTCCAGTATTTGTTAGGAAAGCTCTCAGATTTTTGATTAGTGTTATTGCCAACTTTTTATAATGAATCCTGCCCACTACGAAAGTTCCTGGACAGTTTCTTTCCAGCCCCGGGAGTGGATATATGCCTGCTTGTTTCGAAGTTCCTGGCTGTCAGACTGCTGTCTGAGTGGTAGTTCCAAGACAGTAAAATTACTGGAAGATACAATGGAGCAAAAAGACCTGAAAACAGAAGATGCAGAGCTTTGCATTTCAAGCCAAGGTGTGATAAGGCAAAGCTGAAATGATGCTGATTTTAGTAAGTGACCCAGTCCAACCACCTATTTGGACTCCTCACAGAAGTGACACAATCCCTATAGTTACAATATCGCATCCATGTACATGACATTCACAGGAGGTTTTCCTGACAGCTACACGTGTAGTTACCCTACACCATTTAGTGAGCACTAAAACCAGTTTAAATGAACATGAACTTGAAGTGTCAGTAAATTAGTCTCAATACTCTCATGTTGTGATGAAGAATCACAAGACATACTGTGGATTTTAAATATATTTGTGCTGCTATCCCCCCTTACATAGGGTGTCTTTGTTAATTCTTGTTCTAATTAACAGTTTGAAAACTCTTGCCTTGGGTTATTAGTGCAAAAAGAAGGTAAATGAGAACTTGCCTTCCACTTGACTACAATGGAAGAGCCATGATTATATCACTTCACAATGGATCCAAAAATATGTGTCAGTTTGTTTTAGCTAAGGATTTGGTTTGATGAATCTACCTTCTTTTAGAGTGTTGGAAATCAGGATTAACACAAATTTAATCAGTGTATGGGTTCTATAAAGGAGAGAAGGCAGCCTGACGTCTTGCTTTACAACTGCCTGCGAGGTCTTGATTTTTAATTCTTGATTTCTTGAATGCAGATGACCAAACCCATTAATTTGATTTTATTAAATGAGCAGGTAGTCAGAAAGAGTGAAAGCAAAGTCTTTATCTCCTTATAATAACATCATCCTGATAAATTTTTTCTTCTTTGAACAGAAGGAGGGCTCAGGTGTTATCTCTTGTCAACTCAGCACTGTTCTGCCTATTTGTACAAAACATAGTAAAGACATTCTAAGATTCTGTGCCTGTGAGATCTGGGAACATTCAGCCCAATGCTTATTCAAAGGATACATAAAACAAGTACCCCAGGCTTTTTTGTGCCCTTAAATACTCTAAGCATAGGTCACCTTATTTAACAGATGCTGTTTATTCGTAAATGGGAGACAAAATATGCTGAAAGGGTATGTGCAAAGTCAACATCAGCCATCATAACTCTGAAACAGATACAGAGGTTACATCTGCATTTGTCATATCAGTTACACAGCTGGGAATTAGGATTTAACCTGGAAGCTTGAATCTGAAATCCAGATGACATTTAGTCAACATGTGCGCATCACTGGGATCAACTAAGGCTCAGCATAGTTACTGCTTCAGTAGTCCCATGGCTACTGAACTAAAATACATTGACATCAATCCTGGTGCCTTGTTTTGAAGTGGGACAGAGAGACAGGGGAATTAAGGTATGCAGGTGCTGCCCAGGCTGGGGAGGGCACTACTTCTGCTTTACAGATTAACAGTCAAATCTTCTTCCCAGAGTTTCACTAAGACAAGTCTGCGTCTGGAAGCCATCCTTGTGCCATTTACCTGACTGGTCACAGGGGAAAAAATGAGCTTTCAATAAGTGCCTAGCAGACAGACAGGAGGAGAGAGTGCTAGCCCTGCCCCTGCCAAATTTATCCTAATCCTGCGCTGCCTGAAGAGGAGGCAGCATTCACTATCAGTCCTTAACTAAAATCCTGATCCTTGCTGAAGTTTTCCCACAATCCCCTCCCCAAAAAAGAAGTTCATACCCTCTGTTTTTTATCAAAGTAATTTTATTTACAAATCTGAAATTTGCTTATCTTGTCTTTGAAAAGTTTTTAAACCCTATTAGTCATCATTAGGGTAACAAAGTGGGGTGATCAGTCTTCAGAAAGAGAAAGGAGTGGCTAGAAAGATCTGAAATATCTGAGAAGAAAGAGTTCACTTCTTAGAGAAAAAAAAAATTGGGGGATCTGGGTCCCAAATTAAGACACTTTGGGAAAGTACAAGTATCAGTCATTACTTTAGAGTTATTTTGGATCCATTCCATCTTGTGAAATTGGAGTTGGACATTGGGTTTCAGCTGGGATAGAGCAGTGAGCAGCTGCATGGTACTTACTTTCCAGCTGGGGTTAAACCACGACATATTTTTTCAGGTCTTTCTATATAGCGCTGAGCCCCCATAATAGGAAGAATTAAATATACATTTTCTGGAGAAGGTGAGCTTCCTACTGTGAGCTGTAATGTATACTGTCACTAAAGTTGTCCAGTAAACACAGATGAAACTTTCCCTAGTGCTTTCCAGGTAGCCCTTCTGTCGTGGGTCTCTTAGTTGGGACTGTGAAGACAGTATCTTCCACACACAGCATCGCCCCATTACCATTCCCTCTCTTGTGGGACATGTGCAAAATTCAAAATCCAAAATCCCACAGTAGATCCAAGGAGGCCTCTTTAGTTGCAGGATCTCCACTGAAAACAAGAAGTCTGGTTTATGTGACAATAGATGCACCTGCTTTAAATCTCTGGCCATTTCCACCCCTGACTCCATACTCTGTGCTCTCCCTCAAGTGTTCTTAGCCACCTTGTTTCTGGTAGGAGTTCAAGTGAGATGCAAGGGGCTGTCTGGCATGG
>VYZP01013164.1:10021-59007 GCA_013400635.1 Hypocryptadius cinnamomeus
CCATATTGATTTCCTATGGCTAAGAAAGAATCTCAGCTCAGCAATCACTGGGTTACCCACTCTCATAATACTGCTGGGAGTGCTCTGGTTCCCAGAGGTGGGTGGTTTCACCCACCATCCTTAGTTAACTTGTGGGACCCCCAGCCACAGGAGGGCCAAGTGTTGGCTGACACTGAAATGGCAACCAGAAAAGTTAGTTGAAGAGAAATCTGGGGACTTCTCTTAAATACAAAACAGGAAGTTACTGGACTGTTCAAATTGGTGTTCTGGAAAAGCAGTAATATTTCAGTATACAGTAGAAGTACTGCAAAATTGTTATGCTGTTGTACTGTTCTCAGCACATAATTTTTGGCCACTGGGTTAACTAAACCTTCACCATTATCAGAGGTGCTCTTTATGTTCATATTTCATAGAATCATGGTATCAGAGAATAATAAAATATGCTGAATTGGAAGGGACTCACAAGGATCATGGAGTCCAACTCCTGGTTCTGCACAGGTCCAGGAGTCCCACCAAGTGCCAGACAGCATTGTCCAGATGCTTCTTGAACTCTCTCAGACTTGGTGCTGTGACTACTTCCCTGGAGAGTCTGTTCCAGATAAACCCTGCCCCTTTGGTGAAGAACTTTTCCCTGATATCCAACCTAAACCTACCCTTAAACTCAGCCTCATGCCATTTCCTCAAATCGTGTCACTGGTCACCACAGAGAAGAGATCAGTGTCTGCCCCTCTGCTTCCTCTCGTAAGGAAATTGTAACTGCCATGAAGTTTCCTCTCAGTCTCTTCCAGGCTGAACAAATTAATTGACCTCAGCTGCTCCTCCTAAGCCTTCCCCTCCATGTTTGGCAAAGTTTGGACAACATGCTGTGTACCTAGAGGAGATGAAGTTTGAGATTTGTTGGATTTTCTTGCTGTTCTAGATCACTGCAAACTTTATCAATGTCATCCCAAGAAGTTTAAGTCAAAGCAGTGCTGGCTGTAGAAGATTTCTCAGACCTATATCTAGTGGGCTTTTGTGTATCTCCAAGGAAGGACACCTTCACCCAACCTTATTACAGGGGAAAAAGGAGGGGGTTTAGGTGTAAATGGAATTTCAGTTTGTTCCCTTCTTGGCCTATCACTGAGCAACACAGCTTCATCTTCATTGCACCCTCTTATCAGACCTGGCCAACAGTCATCTAGAAGGGGATCTGCCAAAAAAAAAAACAACACAAAAAGCCAAACAAAACAACTCCAATGCTTGCCCAAATGATGGGTCTTATGGAACACTTGCAGGCTGCCAGAGAAAGAAGACAAGTAAATGTTTTATTGTGTAATCTACACACCACTCTGATTGCAGAGGATTTTGACTCTCATAATCACTTTAATCCTAGAATTTGATTTTGTTACTAGGGAAGAGTTGGATCATGGTGGGAAACCTGTCTGAACAATCTCTCACAATGTGGAATTACCTGTATTTTAGGAGCTGTTATCTTAGGCAAAGAACATGTTTCATTGATAGATCAGAAAAAGGAGACCCATGAAACCTCAGGTTGCTTACACTTGATTAACAAATAGGATACAAATGGTTGACTGTGAACCTCAGGGATAAACTTTATGGTAAAAGTAAGGAAATCAAATGCAATTAATATGTTGAAAAAACTCAGGTTTTTTAATGTGAAACTATATTTAAGATGTTTGATTTTTGGATTTGTCTATGTGTCCACAGTAGCTCTTTGGTTTTCCTCTGAATATGTCCCAATCCCTCTTTGATTTTTTTTATCATAACACATATTAAAATCTGTCCCAATGAATGCCACTGGAGAATGGGAATAGCTGTAAAACTTCAATTTTGTAAAGACAGAAAAAGTGGAAAATTGGCAAAAAAATTTATTTCTTTCCCCCTTTTTATTTTTTTCTTCCCATTCTCTTTTACCTCCTTTTTTTTCAAGAGGAAAAATTGCCCTTTCACTGCAAATAATAAAGAAGTAAAGCAAATTTTCCAGTCTGTAAGTATCATGCACACTCTGAGAGTTATGAACATTGGATGTGTATTTTTCATATGAAGTCTTAAGGAAGTTTGCTAGTGAGAAAGGATGAACTACTTCATTAAGAGATAAAAAAGTCTTTCCTGAGAGAGAATTAGTCTCTCAAAACTCTGTTAACTTACCTGGTTTTTGTTTTGCTTAAGGACAGCAGAGGTAGCATTGCATAGACAAAAGCTGAATACAATTTTCAGTCATGCGATGTCTGCCTTTAAATTGGGGAACCTTTGACCTTGGGTATTTCTGCCGAGATTGATTTTTCATGTTGGTCCAGCTAAAATAAATTATGGCCAGAAAAATATTAAGCATGCTCATTTTGAATTTTTTTCTCTACAGCATTTGTCTAGCATTGCATCATTAACCTATAAGTTGTTTCTGCACTTTTTACAGTGCTATTTTCTTTCTTTCCTTCCTTTTCTTCTGTTTCTTGTTTTTCCCTCTGAAGATTTTAGGCAAAAGAGAATTTTGCCTAAAATGCAGATTTGGACAATTTAGAAATGAAACACAACAATCAGAAGTGGGCTTTAGAAGTTGTTTTAAGGTATCAAAATTAATTATTTTTAATGTACCTACATTTGAAAAAAAATATGTAATACTGCACTATTGAGATTCAAAATAAAATACTGAATGTGAAAAAATTAAGGACGTTAAAAAACTACTGAGTCCCTGTTGAAGATGCTCTTTGAAAATAAGACGTCAGCCTTGAAAATATTTGAAATAGTCAAAATATCTTCAGAGTTGGAAAAAAGTTATTATTCTGAAGACATTTAACCAAGAAGCGGGCACAGGAATCCTGAAGTGTGAATTCTCACATTGGAGTGAAGCTATTTGTGGGTGCAGCAGTTAACACACATACTACTAAGGTACAAGAAAAAAACCCAAACCTAACCAAGGCAGTAACTGGTTTTTAGTTCTCTACTGCTAAGTAATCATTATGTTTGTAATTTCATTCACGTTCATGGATATTGTTTACAGCGACTGAGGCAAGCTTAAGTCTTAATAACCTGTTCATGGTACATAATATTCAAGTCACTTCAGTATTTAGAAATGGCAGGTTAAAGCCTTCTCTGCATAATAGCTGAAGAAATAATCAATCCCATTTCCTTGAAACCAAAACCAAAACATGAACATGAGGCAAAGCACAGCTACAGCTACCAGAAAAGCAGTGGACAGTTCTAATTGCCATGGAAGGCGCCAATATCTGCACAGGAAATCCTGATGTTGTGTGTTCCTCATGAATATGAAAAGTTCCTAACCCAGGACAATCTCCATAGGAAAGAAGAAAGCAACTCTGCATGTATTCAGAAGGAGCTCCTCCCAAACACAAAAAATGGAGAAGAAAACACAAAGATGAGTGAAAGTGCACTGAAGAGCATAAAGGACCCACATGGGAGAAAACTGGACATATTCTCCCAGTCACATTTGCCATAAAATCTCTAAACACAGTCCTGTGTTGACAGAGTAGTTTGGAAAACGCAGGAGAGAATAAAGATGTCAATAATGAATGGGAAAGTGCAATATGAACTTATATCTGCAGAGAACTTGGCTCGTGTTTTGGGTTTTTTTTCTTTTAACATTCATTTTCATGTTTTCTCAAACCCATTCACAAAGATGTGACTGGACATTTTGTGAGCAAACATTCCTTTGACAGAAGAGTTAACTAAACAAGTTGATTTTCAATGAGAGAATGTGCTTCAAGGGACACAAATATTTATTTTGTAGTAAATATAAAGTATATAAAATATATGAGGAAGTAAACTATAGTCTTTATTGTTTTCATTTTGCAGCTATGATGCTCATTACATCACTAAAACAAGCTAATGAATAGCTGTAAGCATTAGTCAATGCAGGAAAGTGAAAGACCTGCTTCAGAATGCTCTTCAGAAGCCTACCTGGACAAATAAAAAAGAGATAAATCATGTAACTATTATTGTAATTTCATACCAGAACATAGAGGAATGACAACAAAAAAAACATAGAAATTATTTGGGCTGATGCCATTAAGAAATCTGTGTGACGTCTTTGCTTTTGCCATCAGGATGCTGTCCACTGTCCCCAGCTGAGCAGTGCATCCCCCCTGAAGCATCTCTCAAGGATAACACCTGGCTTTCCCCAAGAGGGACACGGAGAAGATGCCTACCTGCAGCAGTGTAGCTCTGCCAGGTGTGAAAGGATGGCAGGGCTTGCCTACTTTCACAGCATCACCTGTCACAAATGAGACCAGATGGATCTCAGGAAGCTGTTATCAACCTTGCACCAGGATTGGTCCTGCTCTCACTGTATGGAAACAGAGGCCTAGAAGATTCTGCAAAAAGCAGCAGTTTCACACCTTTCTGTTGATATTGGTTGAAGTCTGAATAATCTTTTGAGTATGCTTTCCTACCAGTGCCAGACATGTGCCACCTCACATGTCTACAGGTATTGGCATGTGCTAGCTCAGCACAGACCTCAGAGTATAGTCTTTTCATAAACTGGTGAGCTATTGCTTCTTTGGTTTAGTCCCTGTGCAATGCTGGACTCGTTTTAGCCCATGGATACATATCTCTGGTATTATCAAGCAATGTTCAACTTCAAAGAAATACAAACATGGGAAATTAAAGCCCTGCAAGGTCTATTTATGTAAGAGGTTTCCAGTTTGACTTAGGTGACTGAATTAAGGGCAGAACCCTTTCACCAGCTCTACTTAGTTGGGGCATAGAGTATGAAAGAAGCCAATTTGCTTCCTTAGGAGTATTTTGTGAATTTTGCATCTGTGTAATCTTGGTTACAAGAAGAAACTTTTATGCAGTTAAATAAGAATTAGGAATTGCCTGCACTATGCATTTGTAAAAGTAGATATTTCAGACATATATTGGGGGTGGTTCTTTGTAGATGTGCCTGTACTAATGACAAGCTCAAAGCTTGGACCCAGTTCAGCAAGCTGAAGGAATATGTTTGTGAGCATGGAGATGAACAGCTAGAAAGTATTTTGTTTCTTGTGCCTTCCTAGGAGAGATCGTGTTTGACACAACTAATAGAGCAAGCTGGGTTTGTCTGCATGCCAGAGAACCCATGGTCTTTCAAAAGTGGCTGGCAAGTGAGAAACCAGCCTAAAAAAAGTTTAATTGAATCCTGTGTAATCCGACAGCCAGTAACACTGAGAATGACATCAAAATAATAGAGCATAACCCTAAATGCCATGACCTATCCTTTACATAAACTAGAAATTGAGAAGCATTTTGTTTGATGGGGTTGGCATGGTGAGCAGTGAGACTATTCCTTGAAAGATACAAGTAAGTCTAGTCTGGTACCTAATGCTGTCAGGGAGCGGATTACTTAAAAACTAGGACTTAAAAGAAGATAAACACTTCCTTTCATTTAGCAGCCAAGGCCATCACATTGGGAAGCTCAGCATGGGAGCTCTGCCCAGCAGGCTGTCCAAATCACTGGTTCCTTGAACTTCTATCAAAGTATCTACCTTCAGTAGGCAGCTAAATCCCTCTCATGCACAGTGGCAGGGGATCTGCAAATGACCCCAAGGCACTTGTCCCACTGGCAGGTGAGGCTGCTCCCCGAGGGCAGGGGCTGGTGCTGAGCACAGCTGTGTGGGGTGATCCAACCTTCACAGGCACTGGCATTGCTGCTTCTGCCAGCCAGGAGCCTTAGCACCCTTTTGTCTCTGAGGGAAGGCTGTTTTCTCTTCTGGCCTGGGGAGATTGGTATTTTCACAAACCAGTTCATCCCACTTTGGATGGGATGAATTACTCTTCCTTCTCCACTGATCATCCAGGCAGCCCAGACCATAGTAAAATACTATTGCAGCTAACACTAAAGTTGTTTCATGCAAACATAGTAAAAATAACTTGTACAGATATTGGAAAAAAATTAAACATCATCATCTAACAATAGCAAAAGTAAATAGAAAGATATGTCCAAGGGCTTTTTCTGAGCAGCCATCCTGTACTGCTGCTTTAATCTATTCATTTAAGAATGGCTTTGAGTAGAATACAAACCTCAGAACAGTGTTTCTCAAAAGAGCCAATATTCTTTAGAAAGTTTGTAAAAACCATGTCCATGTGAAACAGACTGGAAGTCAGGAAGTGGCTCTGATCAACTTATTTGTAAACCCATACTGGCATCATCGCATTTCCTGCTCAAGGAGCAGATAAAAACTTTCCTGAACTATCCTCATGAGTTGTGAATTATGGATGTATTTCTGTGAGCCCCTGAACTTCTGTCTGAAAGTTAAATAAAGCAGAAGAGTATACTTTTTCTCTTTTCTTTAGGATTTGGATCCTCTGCACAGATCCTTCTGTTATTTTTACATGGCTTTTTTTTCCCTACACAGCCATGCAGACATATAGCCTTAAGGCTTTTCTGAATTTCTCCTGTGCTTTTAATACTATGAAGAATGTGTGTATGATCTGTCTAGATATTTATACTTCTTATTTTCTGAGTAATCAAAGGTGCTTATGCTTCATAAATATTTGTACTGCTTTTTACATGCAAATATGTATTTTCATCAGGAAAATTCTCTGTCTATTTCAGCCACCTGATATTCCTGCATTGCCTTTCACCAAAGGTCAGTCACTCAATCCAACTGCTTCAAATCCTATTAGACAGCTTTTCAGACACACTTCAGAAATAATATCTAGACTTTCAGACATCCACAATATGAAGCATCTCCTTGTAAAAATAACAATTCTTTTTTAGTGCAGGAATTGTTTTCTAAAAATACAATTCCTCTGCAGAAGAGTGTTTTTGTTTCAGCACACTTATAAGGGTTTTGAGAGCATCTTTTAACAACACCATGTTCTGGAATGCTGGCAATTTCCCTAGAAAATTGTCCACAGATTCCTCAGTTTTAGTTATCTTAGGGGTTAAGAACATCTACCATGCTGACATCCATTCCCATCAGTCTGGATGCTGTTTTCAAAGGGATGAGGCTGCATTATTCCTTAGAGCACCTCTGCCCTCTGTGGCCCTACCCTCAGCAGCAGCTCTGCCCTCTGACTCTGCAAGGCTCCTGCTTTGCGTGCACGCTTGGAGGCTGCGTGCCTTGAGCTCTAGTTAATGTTTAATTGAACAGAAAGGCCCAAAGTATTAATAATAAACTAACTCCATGGCAGAGGAAGAAACATCTGCCAGAAATTTTATCCCTTTTTGTCTTCTAGCAATTCTTGTCCCTGCTGTTTTACCACACTATGTAGCATCCCAAACAAGGAGCACAATTCCTCCACTCTCCTCCCATGTCTCCCAAACAGTCCTATTACTTGATTTTATCTAAGTTCCACAGAAGCATGCCAGGGGCTGTTCCTGCCTTATGCCACTGCCCTTACAGGAGGTCACTCCATCCAGGCTCTTACAGGAGCTGTTCTGCACAGTCACAGGTAAGCACCACTGCACATCTCCACATCACTTTTTGCACAGGCTGACTTGCCTCCGGCCCAGTAATGTCCCCCCATGCACAGAGAAATTCTTCCACCTGACATACTCCTGCCTTCATCTTTATTTTCTCTATTCAGTACAAGTCAGCACTGCAGGCAGAAATCTCTGACTGTATGTGTTTTGCACAAGATATAATCACCCCAGTCAGCAGTGACAGGCTGAGGATCAGACACCAGGTCTCCAGATTCCCAGGTCCAAAGGGCTCATACATCCTTGCAATGATGGTAATGGTGAGGAAGAGAAGAACTTCTTTCTCAGTAATGCTAAGCTGGAAACATCACAGCAGTTGGACAAATACCTGGTGGAAGGAACCCAGAATATAAACACAGAGTAAGAGAGGAAGTAAAGGACAAGTAACTCACACAGATTCACACAACAGGCCATGGAAATGTCCATAATAAATTTTCAGCAGTATGTGTTCTCAGTCTTTTGGCCTTCTGAAATGCTTTTCAAAAGAAACCCAAACTTTTTTTGGCTTTCAAACTGCAGCATTAGACAGCCCAAAAGAATTAAAATCCCTGCTGCTGTGTAATTGTGACAACTCATTTGGGGTGGGGTGCATGCATTATGCACTAGGTGTGAGCCACTCTGGCTATCCACAGGGCTCTTCTGGAGCCAGCTGTGCCCAGTTCTCCTACAGCAGCTGCTGAGATCCAGGCCAGTTGCCAGGCTTCCCTCCCTGCCTCCTGCTCCCCTACCCACTCACCCACTCTGCCTATGCCAGGCCTCTCCATCCCTCTCCTGAGCTCTGATGCTTGGCTAAGCAGTTTCAATTTGATTTTCCATCCTTCTTGAGGGTTATTTCCCCTAGAAGAAAAGGAGGGAAGAAGAAATCTCTGCTCAAGCCCTGCCTTTGTCACTGCTTCCCTCCTGCCTCCGAAGCATGTGGCACCATCTGGTTACAGGACAGACCCTGAGCTCTACTGAGCAGATAGTTAGGTCCATCACACACCCCCCACACACAAACACACACCCCTTCTCCCTTTCCAAGAGCAAAACAGTCTCTTATGGACAATGTTTTTGTCCTAAGGTAAGAACACTAGTGGTATTGCAGGATGAGCTGCCTGAATGCTCACATAATTAACACGTTCCAGAGGTGGGGGAGCAGAAATGCTCATGATTGACCCCAGTGCACACCAGCATGCACAAGGCTATAAATTACTGCTGGGGACTGGGCCAACTGGGCAGACTGTTCTCAGGAAGTTGCAGGGTACATCCAGCTTGAAGACAGGGAACACTCACTTTTGAGTGGCTGAGTAGAAGTGCAAAGATCCAATCAAATATGGAGATAAAATCCTAAAGTAGCTGCATAGGAGCTTTGCAATGGTGAAGTTTACAAGGCTGAAGATTGTAAACCTGTATGCTTCTAGCCAAACCTTATAACCTTACATTATTTCCTTTTGGCATAGGCTGTAGACTAAATCTGAGGCTAAGTGGACCTAGCCACACCTAGACTTCTCTAAGAAGTTTAGAAAGCAAGGAGATCTCACTGAAATTTATTGACCCAACAGGAGGGATCATCACCTGGTTATACCATAATCTATTATAATATATGATAGAGTTTTGATCTAGATACAACACTGACAATATTTAGATACAGTATTTACAATAAATCTAAACATAATTGTCCACATGATCACTACTGTGTCCTACTAATCAAGCTTGGCCAAGAACCTTCTTTTGATGACTCTGCCACTCAATATTGCCTGTCTAGACACCTGAAGGATACCTGAGAAACTGCTGCATGTAAAATCCAGAATGCTGGCCTTCGAGAGGAATGTCTGGAGATTACCTGGTCCAACCTCCTGCTCAAAATGTTCTGCCCTTCTGCCAAATTTAAAATTAGATCAGATTGTTCAGGGCAGTGTCCAGGCAAGGTACCTCCAAGTATGTGCCTGCTCAGATGTGTCTCTGGGCACCTGTTGCAGTGTGTGACCCCCCTCATAGAAATTTTTTATTTTTCCTACTGGAAAAATACTTTTCTAACTAGAACTACCCTTGCTGCAACTTGAATCTGCTGCTCCTTGCTCTGTCACATGTACCTCTGGGAAGAGACTGGTCCCTCTCTGGTCTTCTCCAGGAGGGCAGCTGAAGAGGGCAGTGAGCTCCCATCACTGACAGCTCTTACAAAGGCTGGGAGCTTCCCCACTTCTCCTTATCCTTCATGTACTGCAGCCCTTCCCTTGTCCTGGTGTCCTTCACTTGACTCTCTCCAGTGTGGCAATGTGTTTCTCTTACTGGTAGCCCTAAACTGCACCCAGTGCTCCAAGTGTGGTCTCACTGGGTGGAGGAGAGAGGAAGATCCACTTTCCTGCACCTGCTGACCATGCTTTTGCCAAGACAGCCCAGTGTGTAGTTGGCTTCCCTGCTGCCAAGCACAATGCTTCCCTGGGGGCAGCTTGCCCACTGAGTTGCTGAGAGTGCTCTCATCCAAATCACCAGTAAATACCCTAAACCATTGCAACCCAGGTAGCTCTCGCTGAAGGATGCCACTAGTCACTAATCTGTCTGCTGGACATCTTGTGGCTGAACAGCACCCTTTGAGACTGGCAGTCCTACCAATTTTCCGCCAAATTATTCATCCACTTATCCAGGCCTTATTTCACCAGCTTGGCCTTGGTCATATTATGGAAAACCGTGTCCAAAATGTTCTAGAGGTCGAGATAAACAACATCCACTACTCAGCCCTCATCCAGAGCCAATAAGGCAATTAGATTGGTCAGGGGTGATATGTCCTTGGTAAATCAATGTTTGATGTCCAAATTATCTTCTTGTCTGTTCTGTGCCTGGACTCACCTCTCAAGGGCCCAAAGTCAAGCTGACCGGCCTATAAATCCCTTTTAGGCCCTGCTTGAAAATAGATGTGCCCAACATTTGCCCTCTTCTTATCATCAGAACCCTGCCCTGATGATCACGACCTTTCAAAGACGGTAGAGAAATGTTCCAGAGTGACATTGATCAGCATTTTTTGGATGACCCCCTGCATATCTAATTTGCTTTAGTGGTCCTTAACTTAATTACCTTCTACTGTGGGCAATGCTTCTCTCCCCTAGGCTCTTCTACTCACATAGATTAACTGACAGGAGATGTATTTTCTTTTGCTACAGGTAATCAATATTATTTTAGTTGAAACTTCAGTTATTTTTGAAAATCATGGGGTTTATATTCAGTCCTTGATGATTTTGCATTTTTTTATATCTTTTGACAAGCCACTGCATGAACAAAAAGTGTCACATAGCTATAATTATTAAAATACATTGCTCCCATCCAGTGACTTGATATCTGGAGAATTTGCATGAATTAATGGCAAAGTATGTCTGATTAAGGTAATTAACAAAAATTACCAAATTGCACCAGATGTGTGGAAAGTTTCAGCATCTTGTCTTAAAATAACAATCTGAGATCATCTCTGGGTCAGATATAAAGCCCCCTGGAAACTTTGAACCTTCTATGTCTTCCCATGAGTGCCTGATTAGAGGATTGTGTTACTCAAATGTCAGGTCTTAAAAATACTCAGTGTTTACTGAATAAGAAGAGCTGGACTGCCTATGGAAATTTAAGTTTTCAATGCAGCAGATGTTAACACCAGACCAGAATTAATCCAGTTGCATCTGTAATTTCATGTGCAATACAGAGAACACAAGTTGGTCACTTTATTAGGAATTTATAAGAATGTACTAATAATATTAGCAGTTTATTGCTGCCAAAGCTTGAATAGACAAGACTGAGATCTGATATTTCTTTACAAATGTGTTTCAGAGTAAGAGAAAGCCATATTAATGTATTGGGCAGATAATGTTTTTGGAAATACTGATGAAGAGATTAGTGCTTGTAAAGGGTTTTGAGGCCCAGAAACTGAGAAGAAGCTGAAACCTTATATGCACACTGCCTGTACAAGATTGTGATGAATAATAGCTCCTGTGGACTTGCTAACAATATTTCCTGAATTACTTTTAGTGCCTTTCATGCTTCTTCATATGTGCAGGAGGTACAATATATAAATTGCAATTTCTTCCGGAGGTTTCAAGATGCCCAAGCTCAAACTAGCAAAGACAATCTTCTTTCACCCAGAACAGTGATGAATGATATCTTCTCTTGTCTCATTGACTTTGACATAGAGAAAGATGTGCCTTACATTTGAGCTTGCCCTTTTTATAGAACTTTGGTCAGAAGAGAAGGACCTTTTCTAACACTGTGTAAAAGAAAATTACTTTAGAGGAAGAGGCATCATCTGACTGCCAACCAGGGATTTTGAGGAATAGATTTGTCTTTTGTACTGTATGAGATTGAAATGGACACCTAAACTTAGACTCCTGAACTATGTAATTGAAAATGACATGGATTTCAGACCTGCAGAATGTGAACACTTTGAAAAGAAATTAATGGGAGCTGCAGGAAATGTGACCTTTCTGGTTTGTGGAAGTTTCAAAATTATTTAGAAACTAAATAATAGTTCATAACTCTTAATAACTTAAGAGTGCAACAATGCACTCTAACACAATTTAGAGATTTTAGCTTGAATTGCAAATGCTCTTGCTAACCCGTGCCTCAGAGACATTGCATTGTCTGTAAAGACAGACTCCATGTCCTGTGCAAGAAAAAATTAATGTATCACCATGCATTGAAACAGCTTTGGTGCACTGTAGGTTGAGCCTCCTTTCTAGTTTTAGAGGTTTTTCTGGGAAACACACACACAACTTTGTTTTCTTCTTGCCTCCTTGGAGCACAAACACCAAGTTTTGAAGAAAACCTGCATTTTGTGCATGCATAAACACAGAAGATGTAGTGAGAGACACGGCTTGATAATCCTCTTCGACAGCCGGATTTGCAAGATTTTATCCTGAATTTCTCCCTGATGTTTGGGAGACAGCCCCAGATGGCAATGTGGCCCATCAAACTGACAATAACCAGCACATGCCTTGCGAGGACTTGCCTGGAACCCAACATCAAGAGCTGTTCCTGCCTCAGCCTACTCTGCATGGCCCTGGGCAGGCCACTGCCATTAACATTTGTGAAACTGGTGTATTAACACATACTTTTCACTACTTCAGGCTGTCTTTTCCAGCCATTAATCTCTTTGGCTTCCTAGGTTCTGAAGTCAAGGAGATCTGAGTCTCTCAAAAAACAAAAACATATAAGAAAAGGAAAAAAACCCACCAAACCAACAACCCCAAAATAAAATCAAAATAATAAATAAATTAATTCATTAATTCATTAATAATTTTGATGCCTTAAAACTGTTGTTTAGGAACAAAGCAACTTATCCCACCACATGTTACTTCAGGATGAACAAACAAAAAAATAAGAGCTTAAAGCCAAGTGTTTACTTGCATTTTCCTCTGTCGCTTGAGAGACTTCCAAATGCTGTGCATACCAGGGGGAAATTGTCCAATAAGCCTTCTTCAGGCAATATTCCTCTAGTGGACATTAATAATGGAAAAGATATAAACTCTGTCCTGTGCAGCTTTTTATTAAATGCACATCTCAGAGCCCAAACATGCCCAAACAACCTGAAAACACGTTGTGTTTGCTCAGAGCTGTGTTCGAGCGTTCAGTCCCTGCCTTGCCATGCACGAGCAGAGCACGCTGCAGTGCCTAGCATCCAACTGCTCCAAATGGCCTAAATACAATGGCTAGAAATAAAATATGGGGGAGCTCTGAAAATGACATACACACAGAAGAGTCTGTAGGAAGGAATGCAGTAGCTTATCAGAGAAGCACAACATGAAAAGCAGGTTAAGCAAGTTATTAAGCAGAAAAGCATCTTATTAACCCAAATCCGTGTCCTTGACTGCTGTTTAGAGATCTCCATCTGATAAAGTCTTCAGTGTACCAGGACTGAAGCTTATGAGATGCTCAGATTCACTCAAAGATGAAATAGGAAAAATGTTTCCATTTTTACATGGAAATAGTAACAGCAAAAAAAAATTGTTGTAACAACAGTATCTGTATATCTGTTTCAACAGATGCCACAAACCCAGAAATGGATCTGATTCTATGCCAATCTTTATGGTGTATCATCATTAGGGGGTTTCAGCCTGTTCGCACTATGTTAAAATTTCCTGAATTTCAGTGTAATTGGGAAGATGCATCCTAGTCACACTGTTTTGTGGGCTGCTCCCTAATTATTCACCTAAGGGACCTATTGGAGTCTCAGTAAGGTTTATTAGACCAGAAGTTGGACTCGATTATACTTGGGGGTCCCTTCCAACTCAGCATTTCTGTGATTCTGCAATTCTGTGATTTTTCTTTTTTTCCTGATGTAGCTCCCAACCCATATTAAGAAAGAGAGAGAAGGCATTAGCACAACTTTCATTATGTTCTTCATTGTTTTTCCTCCAACTCTCCCCTTGGCCACTTTCCCCTTTTTTTACTATCTGGTGATCAGCCTGTAGTTCAGACCAAAGTCAAAAGAAGACTCACGGTACAGAATTCTTGGCTTTCAAATCTTTCTCTGGAGCTCCTTTCTGAAGGGATGGCTGCAGGATAGCAGACAGTTTCATGGCTGCATCAGTCCTGAAGTGGCTGTCCATGCTTTGATATGTGCAACTGCAAATATTGTTCTGAATGTCCTTTAAGTGTTTCAGTGAGAAAACGGAGGTAACACACACCTAGTAGCTGAAGTTTCAGGGTTCATTATTATTTTTCCCACTGCTGATACAAATATTTTTCAGTGAAACATAACTGAATACCGAGTGAACACTGAATTTGAATGAACCTCAGGCAACCTTGGAAGCACAACAACTGGCACATATGTTAGGTATACCCCTCTAGCAGTTGTGAAAAAGTGTTATTTATAGTAATCCTTTTCTGTCCACTAAAAACACAGCACGTGGCAGAGATGAGCTCTTTGTAAACCCCTCCTCTAAACCACAGCTACTTTTTTCTGGAAGAGGCCCACAAAGAAGCCACCAAAGAAGCTGGCCATGCTAATCTCTGAAACACAAAACCACTTTAAATAGCCAGGTAGAGATCTACTGATCTCACTAGCTGGGAGAAGACAAATCTGTTTCAATCTTTATAATTTGAAAGGCATTTTCATAATGGGTCTTCTAAAAACACACTACAGTGGAACAGATTTACAGACTGAGTGTGCATTTACCGCACAGTTAAGTCACAAGATGATAGAGAAAATTTTAAAATGAAATGGTAAAGAAGTGAGAATTGTAATATGACTGTGATTTCAGCACTTTAAGAAGAAATTTACAGATGACATAATGTTGTGGTTTTACCCTGGTTGAATGCCAGGCACCCATAAAAGCCACTTGCTCACTCCTCTGCTGCAGCTGGACAGAGGAGAGAAAATTTAATAAATGGTTCATGGGTTGAGATAAGGACTGGGAGAGAGATCCCTCATTAAGTACCATCAAGGGCAAAACAGGCTCAACTTAGAGATAAGAAGTGAATTTATTACAAAGTGAATTGATTACAAAGTGAATTGATTAACAAAATCAGAGAAGGATAATGAGAAGTCAAATAAGCCCTTAAAAACACCTTCCCCCCATCCATCCCTCCTTCCAGCTCTACCTCCTGCCCCAGTGGCACAAGGAGACAGGGAATGGGGGTTGTGGTCAGTTCATCACCTGTGGCTTCTCCTGCTGTTAAGGGAGAGGAGTTGTTCCTCTGCTGCTCTGTGGGGTCCCTCCCAGACAGGACAGGTTTCTGTGAATCTCTCCAGCATGGCTCCATCTCACGAGCAGCAGCTCCCTGTGACCTGCTGCAGTGTGAGTCCATCCCATGGGGAACAGTCCTCCCCAGACTGCTGTGCTGTGGGTCACTCCTCCTCGGGGTGCAGTCCTCAAGGACAGGCTGCTCCAGCCTGGGAGCAGGGCTCCTTTCTCCACAGGTCTCCCACAGGGTCACAGCCTCCTCTCAAGCACTCACCCACTCAGTGTGGGCTCCTCCTCCACGGGCTGTGGGGATCTCTGCATCCCCCATGGCTCTCCATGGGCTGCAGGGACACAGCTGCCTCACCATGGGCTGCACCACGGGCTGCAGGGGAATCCAGATCTGGCACCTGGAGCACCTCCTGCCCCTCCTTCTCCACTGACCTCAGTGTCTGCATGTTGTTCTTCTCACATGTTCTCACCTCCTCCTCTTTGCTGGCTGGAATTAAAACAGCACCATAACCTTTGTTTTGATTTCTTCTTAAAAGTGTTACCACAGAGGGATTACCACCATTTCTAATCAGCCCAGCCTTCACCAGCAGCATGTCCTTCTTTGGAGCCACCAGGGATTGGCTCTGCCAGATATTGTGGAAGCTTCTGGCAGCTTCTCACAGAAGAAGCTGCCAGAAGCTCCTCTGTGGCAAAAAACCAGGCCATGCAACACCAATACACATAAAAATGTATTTAACTGTTCCTTGAATTCTCAGGAGCAGCAGAACCACAAATGTCAGAAAGTATCAAGCAATCCTGCTTAATGTTCCTCACTTTTGTCACAACTGTTTTTTTTTTTCTCTAGACAATGTAAACAATTTTTCCAACCAGTATCCCATCAAGACTTCCTGCTGTGTTAAATGTGTCTCACCCTGAGATTCACACTTTGGTACTACATAGGGAAGTAATGCCACTGCTCCACTAAATAAAAAGTCATCAAAGGGGTTGACACATCTTCAACAAAATGTCAAAATTAACTGCTTCACAGCAGGGAAGGTGTTAGAAATACTGAAAGTTCCTACTATCATTTAAGTATAACAGGCACTTATGACATGGAACTCTTAATACCTTTCTATGAGGATTTTCAAGTATAAGAAATGAAAAGACACAAAAATAACTGCTGAGGGAGCAAATGTTCTCCAAAAATTGTCTGCTCTTTCTTCTTAATGTGTATAGCCTATAATATTTCAACTGTAATGTCTCTGATATTAAGAGTTCCACCTTCCTGCATATTTGGGCCCAGCAGGACCCACATGCCAGAGAACTGCACAGTAAAAGGTGATTGAGCTGTTCCAAGCTATGGCCTCTGACCAAAGAAAGGAGCTCTTTCATGTTGTGAAAACTAGTTTTCTTTTTTTTTTTTTTTCTTTTTCTCAGTGAAAACATGTGCTTTCCTTGCTCTATATTAGTTAAGAAGATAATAACTACAAAAAATTTTATGGACATACGATGCACTTCCCTTTTGTGAAGGGGATGTGTACATAGATTCAGCGAGACAGCAACCACCCTTCCATAGTCTTCTGTAAAGTTAATTTAGTTTGAAAACTAAGCTTTTTTTTCCTGAAAAATTCGGACTTTTTTTTCAGCTATGACATCTAATGTAGTGATGTTTTGATTATGAAAGGAAATGGGACAGAAGTAGAAGAGAAAATAGGAGCACCTTGAACCCCTGGGGTAAGGGGTTTGTTCTGCTAGGACAAGCAGCAGATGCATTACTCTTGTGTTGCTAACAGCTGGCACAATTCAAACTGTACACAATTCAAACCATTCTCTGTATTCTGTATACTCAGCGAGTGCCAAACAAAAAGGCATCTATTCTGCAAACAGCACTGAGCAAAGTCAGCACCAGGTAACACACTCTCCTACTCAGATAAAATGGGCTGTTTTCTGAAATACACAGTAAAAAGGACCCTCAAGACGCCAGCAAAAATCAGAATTATATTTGGATCTCCCTTTCCATTTTCAGAACTCTTTTTTATGGATTTACTCTGCAGAAATCTGATGTTTTGTGGATAATGACTGTTTTTGCAGGACACATGTACTTGTGTTCTGTCATGGGCTCTGACTGCTGCTGTGCTTTCACTGACAGAAGAGCTTCAATTGCTTTGAAAGCCAAGCCTCTGGCCCCCATCTGAACACACTCACTTCCTCCTTTTGTCTCAACATTTCCACATGCCTAGCATAACAAATACAAAAGGACAACAGCTCCAAATAGATGCTTCTAGCCCTGTGTATGTATCTACGTACAAAATAGAGATACACATAGATGTTTACATGCATATGTAATCAGAGATTATTTGGGCTCCCATTTTTTAAAGCTTCAGGTTCACTTACTATATTTTTAGCAAAAGAAATTTAACATGAAAGCCAAGAAGAACTTTTAAAAAAGTCTTCTTCCTTCTTTTTTTTTTTTTTGACTGATGATAATAGATATACAGAAAACAGATATAGGTACATATACCAAGATAATAGGTCCATATATGAGGGCATGGCCATTGCTGACATGCTCTCAGCATGAGCAGGAACAGCAATATAAAGCTGTCGGGGTTTTTTCCAAAGATTAGTGGTGAAAAGCAGCCTGATATTTGCTCTGAGATCTCGATTGAAAAGGGCAGTGGTGCCTGGACAAAGGAATCAATCTGCCAGCACTGATGCTTGCCAGGAGATTTGGGGATGTTTCAGGGGAGTCACCCTAATGGTACCTGTGGGTCCAACCTGTGGGTCTGCTCAGAAGTTACTAACAGGTCTGAGGAGAAATATCTAAATTTTTTGGGTGCTGGTCAGTTTTTTGTATCACCAAAAAAACTAAAGCATGCTATAGGCTTACTAATCAAGTAACCTTAAAGAGCAGGATGAAATCATGATATAGTCTTTTATGGCGGCATAAGATACTATTCCTGTGATCAGTTAGAGGGAATAACAGGAAGGAAAACCGATAAGGAGGGACCAGTCACTACCTTTGGCAAGGGGCACAGCCCACCAATCACATGAGATGAGTTTTCCTTATTAAGTACAACCATGAGAACACATTTTGCTGTTTTATCTTTTCCTATCTCTGCACATCTGTGCTGACAACTGACCACAGATCTCACCTGACGAGAAGCCCATGAGCTGTGTCTGGATATGTGTCTGTGGGATGCTCCCTTCCTCGGGGAGGCAAAATCCATTCATTTACACGTGCCCCATTGCGGTGTCCCTATTACACAGGATTTGTGTCAGGGAGATGCATGTGAGCCTTGGCAAAGAGCAGAGACAGGGACTCCCAGGGGAGCAGCAGCAAGGTCAGTGCTGACACTCAGCAGAGCGAGAGCTCACCCTGCATCACCCCTGAGCACCATGGGGGATACACATTGCTACACCCCCCTCAGTGGCACTGATTAAAAAGGCATGTTGCTTGTAATCCTGATCTGTTTACAGTTTCATGCTAGTCATTCAGGTCAGGGGTTGTAATTAAAAAATTAAGGAAGAATAAACCTACCACTTTCCAGAACAAAACTGCTCTTCTAATGCTCATTAGGCTCATTTGTGCAGCAAAACATCCCCAGGGGACAATTCTGCACTTATAAAATAAACATTTTCCACGCATGTGATTAAGGACCCTCATAAAATATGTAGTCAAGGCATTTCTGCTCCATGTATGCCTGGCTTCCTGGCATGAAAGTACTTGCAGTGGATTGGTGGAAAGATAAGAGAGTGAGACAATAAAAAAATCTATGGATTAAAGACAGAGATTGGCAGGGAACACGACAACCCATTACTCTTCTATTAGTACGTATTTCCACTGGGAACCAGGTTCTAGAAGGATACAGGTTGTTCTCTCCAATTTGTAAGTCAGAGGAGAGCAAATCTCAGCAGACCGTTACTTAAAATGTCTCTTTCTTTTGACTCTCTATAGAAATCAGAATAGAAACAGTTTATTATCTTTTTGAGTTTCTCCCCACAAGCACTGCCTCTTCTGCAAGTTCTGAGGAATTTTCCCTAGAGCAAAACTCCCTTGGCACTCATCACATTCCTCAGTTTTGGAGTGCCTTCTTCTGACCTGTTCTGTGGGTTGCATTTTGTGGGAGAACAAAACCAAAGCAGTCAGGAGTCAGCCTGCTGGCATTTTAGAAAAATCAATGCCACCTGTCAACAGAACTGTCTTGGACTGACAGCAGGAGTGTCAGTGAGAACAGCTCACAGCTTCACTAAGTCTAAAGTGCTGCTTCTTCAGGACTGCAGGGAAGAACTCTCCTGATTTTTCATACAGCACTTCTGATTACTCATACCCTCCTTTACAGATCTGTGGCACACCAGTTTATTAGACAATTACATTTATTATGAGATCAAATGTGATGAATCTATATCGTCCTTCAAGGAATTTGGGTTTTTCTGCATTTTTGCTGTGTGAGTAATGTGAAACTGAAACAACAGGGTGATAATAAATAATAGATACATAATATTTAGGCTGCATTAATAATTTATCTTTATGTCTTGTAAGAGGCAGCCTCCTCCCTTTCTCTATAATGCATGTCTAGATTGAAGAAACAGTTTGTTCAACCTCAAATTGATTTTTTTTTCAATTTTAAGGTGGAATTTTCAAAATTAATTTAGATATCTTAGGAAGAAAAAAAAATCAAATGGCCTTATTTGACAATGATGAAATAAATGTTTTGACTTTTATAGCACTTCTGCTCATATTTTAATGTACAATTTTATATGAACTCAGAAACACATTTAAAACTTAAGTAGGTCTGAAATTGAAATTTTTACTGACTTGTGAAGAAAACATTTTTCCAAAACACTGCTCTCACTTCAAGATTACTGTTTGACCCTTTGTGAGCCGCAGCATACCTGATATAAAAGTCCTGGCCAAACCAGTATTTTATCCTATGGTACAACTTAAATTTGTTCCAAACAGTGGCAAAGACTACGTGTCTCACCACAGAGTGCTGCCTTTAAGAGGCTTCCACAGCCAGGTGAAACCATTACCTTTTGCAGTAAAAGAAAATGCATTGTTGACCTTATAATCTGTACCAATTTTTATTATTGACTACAGAGGAGTGTTATACAGTCCATGGCAAAATATACTACCAGCATAGACATGGTGTCTTTCTTTATGGAAGATGCATTTTTTTGTTAAACAAAAAGTTCTAAAACAACAGCAAGGTTGCAGAAGGATAATGCCACTTACAAGAATCCCAGCTGAGACATTAGCCAAAGAAGTTTTTCTTTTCCAGTGATTGCTTCCTTAAGCACAAAGTAAATAACTTGCTTTTTTTTGTTTTTAACATAATTCAAAACACTTTAGTTTTGCCTACCTTTTCCTACTTTTAGTTCTTTCTTTTGAGATGACACAACATGAGAAATACCAGCTGAATTTGCAGTTTAACCTATCTGAATTTCCATTTTTGGTTAATAGAGTGCTTAATCAAAACAAACTTAAACAGTCATCCTCTTCTGTCAGAAAGGATTGTTTGTGGCCTCTTTCCTATTTATTTTTATTTTCTTTCTGAACTGAAACATGGATGATTATTTAGCCCTATCTCCTTGCAAATGCTCATGTAGGAGGGACTGATGCAGTGGCCTGCTCAGAACACTTTGAGCCAGGCTTTCTGCTCTGCTTTCTGAAACATCCCTAGAAGATGCTTTGGAACAAGTATTTAGACCAATTCTATAAGATGTACCCCAACCCAGCTCTACCATTCCAGTTGTACAGCAAATCACACAGAGAACACCAACTAAGGACGCCAATGTAACTTAAAGCCATTTGGACACATCATGATAAAATTTTAGTTACCACAACACTCTTTCTTTTGTTTAGTTAGCACAACACTTTTTCTGCAAACTCTTCTGCCATCAGCTCTGCTGTGCACTGCCCATGGTGGCGGTGACTTCACTTTGTGGAAAAGCCATCCATGCTCCCTGGCTTGCAGCCTGCATCCCTCCCAACACAGTGCTCCGCTGGGCATGGGACCTACCTTGGTGCTCTGCCTCAGAGAGGATGCAAGGACTCAAGCCACTGAAGCACAATGAAACAGAAGGGTCAACTTGTGCATCTGCCCAAATCTTTTTTGCAGAACTCCCTCTGTAATACCTGAATATCTTGTGGGCAAAATCTGGATTTTGTTATAGTGAGGATCCTAGAGTGGGAAAGATGGTGATATTCAAAGATCTATTGATATATATATAGATATATATGTATGTATATGTGTTGAAAGCATTTATGCAGTGCGTGGGTTTCTAAGTGCTTCTAAAAGCTGATACTCCTCTGTCAGCTTTTGTTTCACAAAAGCCCTTTAAAGTAATTTAATAAGTAATTAAAATATATTTTAGAGGAGGAGTTTGCTTTTGATCAAGCTGACACAAAATGCAGCACTCCCCCATGGCAGGCATTTCACCCTCTCATTTTTATTACTATGTGTCTCTACTGCTGAGTAGAGCAGATGGAGTTCAAGATTCCAGTTCACAAAAACAATAAAGCTCTCTGAGTAAGAAAGAGATAAAGAAGGAGGAATCAGGACCATGGGACTAAAACACACCTGCTGTAGCTGAACTAATATTGAGGAAAGCTGAACATATTCTTTAGTTCTTTCCTGTTGTGAATATTACAGCTCCCATTTTGCATTGGCTTGTCTTTAGTTTTTCATTGCAGAATGCCTGTGATGCCAAGTAAAGCCTGCAGGGTTTGGCACTTTACTGGAAAAAAAAGACAGAATGATGAGAGATGAAAAATACCTGTGTTAATGTGCTAGTTTCCTGATAGGGGCAGTGTTATGGTTGAAATAATTTCTGTTCATCTAGTGCCTTGGTCTTCGCTCACATATACAACTTTCATATGCATGGACTGAAATTGCCTCAGCAGAGAAAAAGAGATAATGTAATATGTCATATCTGCATTCTTCTTACTCTGTACAGATGCAGCTTTGCCAACCCACCAAATGGAGTCCTTCAAAATGCCTGTCTTCTAGATGGATGGAACGGTTAGAATATCACGACTCTGAAATTGCTTGGTTATTAGATTCAAATAATGTTGCCAGTGCTTGGAGATCATATTCAAAGAGAGAAAAACAGCACACAGATGCCAATGCCCTGCCTTTCCCAAGCTTTTACTGTAGGGAAGCCATCTCATTTGTTTACCTATGAAGGTTTAATCAATATTAGATCTGAAAAGCAAGATGAATATTGATAATAGGCAAGGAACAGAATAACATCCATGCAGCAGCTGCTTTGGGAAGCTTGCTGCTATGGGAAGACCTCATTTTGCCTCCTAATCCTAATTGCCAGAAGTGCTTTTGTTCACGGCCAGGCTTATAAGCCAAAACCAAAGTGATGTGATGTGGGCTAAAACTGGGGTGCCCCACAACATCCCAGCCTCTCCTAGTCTGCCCTGGCTTGTATTGCCAAAATCCAAAGTAACTGTGTGGGCTTGCACAGTCTCAGAGATCTGTGTAATGCTGAAGATACTCCTAAGAGGACCCTTTAAAGAGGAATCCCAAGCACACTGGACAGGATGCACCACTGAATAGCGAGACAAAAAAATTCTCGTTTTGGCTCATGAACTGGGGACAACCTCCCTACACCCCAACAAGGAGGGAGAAGAGAGTGCTACCATGGCTTCTCTGTCCATGGGTCTGCAGGCTCCTACCTCCATAGGTCTGCAGGTGCCTGCAAAGAGCCTGCTCCAGTATGGGTTACCTGAATATCTGCTCCAACATGGGTCTCCATGGGCTGCAGGGGTGCAGTTGCCTCACCATGGTCTTTACCACAGGATGCAGGGGAATCTCAGCTCCAGCACCAGGAGCACTCCTCGGCCTCCTTCTCCACTGACCTTGGTGTCAACAGGGCTGTTCCTCTCGCATGCTATCACTTCACTCTTCTCTGACCACAATTACATGTGTGCAATAACTTTTTTCTTTCTGAAATATGTTATCACCAGGCATTACTACCATCACTGATGGGCTTCGCTTTGGTCAGCAGCAAGTTCATCTGGAGCTTCCAGGGATTGGCTCTGTTGAACATGGGGGAAGCTTCTGGGAAGTTCTCACAGAAGCCAACCCTGTAGCCACCTCACTACAAGAACCTTGCCACACAAACCCAATACACTTAGATTCAGTGCTCCTAAAGCTCCAGAAGCATCATCTTAGTTGCAGCAGAGTAGTGGCTGTCTGTAGCTAGTGGCTGGAAGAGCTTTAGAAATGCAGAACTTTTTTTGAATTCATAATTTTCAGAAATGTGGGCTGGGGTGGGGGGCAATAAAATTAAAAGAGAGAAAATTCTATGAAACAAGTAAGCAGTTTGGTGATCCATAGTAAAAGACATTGACATATTGGAGAAAGTCACAGAATCACAGACATGGGGGCTCTTCCAACATGCTGAGTTGGAAGAGCCCCATTCATTGAATCCAACTCCTGGCCCTGCACAGGACACACCAAGAATCACACCATGTGCCTGGGAGTTATGGCCACCCAAACCACCAAACTATCCATCCTGGGACACGCACATAAACACTGAGAGATCTGAGTATGCTTTAAAATGGAATTCTAAATAGAGATTTTGCTGCTCTCTTCAGCTGTTTAAGGGGAAATTATACAGAAGATGAATTCATACTGCTCTCAGACCTGCACAGTAGAAAAAGGAAACAAGCTCAAACTGAAGAAAGGCCAGCTTCATTGAACACAAATGGTTTCACCACAACAGTGGCCAAGAGCAGGAACAGGTGTCCAGAAGTTGGGGAATCTCCATCCTTGGAAGTACCTGAGGACAGACTGAATACCCTCACCCTTGATCTTGCTAGGAGCAGAGGCTTAGAGAGGATGGCATCCCATCCAACCTACATGATTCTGTGATTCTAAAAAAAATAATAAAAGGTTCGCTTTTTTGCCTAATATCTCCATACCCAGCAAGATAACCTCTGAAATATAAAAACAACATTAGGTAAATCGACCTTCTCAGTTTCTCTACTGCTTATTCAAAACAATAGATCTGTTAAATGCTATTTTTCTCTGGAAGACCATGAATCAGTGTCCTTAAAAATAACCTAACCATTTTTTCAACAAACCTTAGTCCATCTGGTTTATGCTAGATACACTCATTTTATTAAATTAAAGTTTGGACATGCTATCTATCCAGCAACAGAGAAAAACATTGCTAAAGACAATTGGTCCAGTCTGATCTCTCTCTGCTGTGTAAGGGCAGGAACTTCACTGAAGTCAAATGAATTTATGTTGGCATAATAGTGGTTCCTGGGGGAGTAGAACGGATCTTAGCTGCCCAAGGCCGTTTGACAATAGAAGACAGCAGTTTAGCAAAAGCTCATGGGTTTGTAGTGCTTACTTCTACAGTCCCTGGGAAGGCAGAATACTTCTGCAATTAAAAATTTCATGCCTAGCTACATGGGTCAACAGCACAAAATCACTTCTGGCAGAAGAAAGACCTGTTCACCAGGTGCTGATGGGAATTGCTGTCATACATGAGCAGAGTATTCAGTGTGTTTGGTGTAGGGTTATAGCAGCAAACAAAGGCTCAGGAAACAATCTAGAATTCATCTGTTTTTATTTTATTTTTGTTTTTATGTCTCTACTAGTGTGAATTATCTCTACTACTATCTGAGCCAATGGAAATGTGCAACTACCACATTGATCTTTGAGGAGGACAGACAGAATGAAAACTGTGGGGGCTTGATCCCTTTTGTGGATGAAGTTTAATAAAAAATCTGCTTGCAGTTTACTGATGAATTGCTTTGCTTAATGTGAAGAGAAGGATTGCTTGTGTTTTTTCTGGAGGCCAGAAAGAGGAGATAAGAACACCAGCATGTGACATTCTTCTGGACTGGTTTGTGTTTTCTGCAAACATTTAGTCTGTTCACTAGTTATAGTCATTATAAATCTAATCAACACACTAGAATCAATGAGAGGAAGGACAATCTAAGGAGATTACAAGAAAATTCTGGTAAACAAGAGCTGAAGCAGTTCTCTTCCAAGGTGATACGGACAGGAAAGTTTAAGATGAGAGCATTGGTAGTATGCATACAACCTCAAGAAAGCAGCAGAAAGTGCTTTTATTGTAGCAAATAAAAGAACTTAGCCATTTATTAAGATGCCACCTCAAGTTTAAAGCCTTCCATCAATTTATGTTCCAGCGATGCACTGCTTTAAAAATTCTGTAAGACTTCATAAGGAAGACATGAATAATGACTTCAGAAAATACAGATGCAAATAGCCAATCTAGAAGATTTGTAACAGCTTATTTGGAAGAGGGAAGAAAGCTACAGAAGATTGCCTCCATGAAAATTAGCCTTAGAAAAATGTTTGCATTTCTTAAACTAAATCAGCTGAAGTTTTGTGTGCCTTTAAGAAAATAATCTCAGCTGAGTCTTTTTATATGCTTTTTCAAGCATATTGAGAATAATTTAAATTACAGAAGGCCCTTTCTGGTTGAGCAACAGCTTTCAGTGTGAATATCACTTTTTGTACAATAGACTTTAATACATTTCAAGGTCGGTTTTTGTTACGTCCAAAAATAGCTCAAGTCATTACTGGGTGCTGCACATTGAATCATTACAGTATATAGAAAATACACATAAACATATACATATGTTTTTTCTACATATATGTTTTTTCTACTTCTGGTGGAAGTTCTGGAACTTTCTTTCTTTGTTTAAACTGAGCTTTCTTTTATTGCCTCACATCACACTTGATATTTTTTCTGAGTCTGTGCTCTTTGAACTTTCAGTCTCTGAGAAGACATGAATCACCACCATGTGTGAGAGAGAGGCAAATGGAGGGCATCAGTCCCATGTAATTCTGCCTCATTTTTGCCCTATATCCCACAAGAGGCTGGTTTCAAGGCAAGAGTAAGGGTAGGAGGGGCTTTAGATCCCTTTAGATCCCTTTCTGTATTCCAGATGTTAGTATGTTGAGTGAGTACAGACAGGGGACATGACTTTGCCAGTGGCACATCCCTCCCTCACAACACCATCCCAAAGCAGCTGGAGCTGGCAGGACACATGGCAGGGACACTGCCTTTGCTGCTGGTGGTCTGTTTGTTGCTATGCTCTTCAGATGAAATCACCTGCTGTCCCCTTAAACTTTGGTTTTATCTACACGTGAACAGTAGCTAAGTTATTAAAGTTCTAGCTAACCTTGCTCAAAACAATCCAGCTAAAAGTAAAGATGAATGGCAGCATTTGCATAGAACACCTCAGATCTTTTTAACAATAAGATACATTTTAGAAAAACAGTAGCACCTTTGAAGTAATTCTTGAGTGCTATAACAATGCACAGGAAAGTGCAAGAGCAATTAAAGTAGGGATCGATTTGAGACTGAGTAATGCAGCAACGTGTGCTGCTGACAGTGCCAGAGAGCCATGGAGAACTCAGAAATTATCACGTTTTCTGTCTCCATAAAAAAGGAACCAAGACAGCCCTTATTTCCAATAATACAAGGAAATTTACTGACATCAAGAGCTAATATGGGATTAGTGACCAACATGTTAGCAATTATCCACCCAAGTTCCTCTCCATGCTAAGTGATGTAGCAGGTGGGACCCTGCCTTTGAGGTTATCCAGAGCCCTCCAGAGTCCTCCATTGTAACAGTCTGCTATTAGCCATCAGAATCTTAGCTGGCCGTTTCATCTATAAGGTCTCCAGGTTTTTACAGGCAGAAGGAGGGCAGAAATTGTAATGAAAACTATATGGCCATTCCTGACAGCTGGTTTGCCCTTCTGAGAATTGAGACAACTTTTCCCATGGGATTTGACTAGAGACTGTACATGGCAAGGATATCCCTTCTCTCACCCCAAAAATTATCTGCTCAGGTTCACCAGAGCTGAGCAGCTTCAGTCAACAGAAGTTATGCCATATGAAATGTGACATTGCAATTTAAAATCAGATATAGTGCTTATCCAAATGGAGCCAATTGCAGGTGTATGGCATGCTCTACCTGGGTGTCTGGTGCTCTGCACCTCACAGGGGCACCTGAGGACACTGAGCGGCTGCAGCAGCTAATGCAGCAGCTTTGCTTTCCTGTATCCTAACCTGCTGTCCCTGACTCCCAGCACCTGCTCTGACAGACAGCCCAGAGGAAGCTGATCTCCATCCTGTGGCACAGCAGAAAAGGCACAGCCAGCTGCAGTGGGAAAGCCCTGCAGCTGCATGCATAGAGTGCAGTGCTCTGTTGTGCACCCCCTGACTCCCAGCACAGCCCAGTCACTTGAGTTCATGGTTATCAGTGTTTGGGTTGGAGCTCAGGCTTGGAGCCCAAAGTTTCCTCGATCAACTATCCTCAATTTTCTAAAAAGCAAAGATGGCCTCTGAGCTTGCACCAGTCCAGAAAAAGTTTCTACTTCGTAGTAGGTTTTATTCTTCCCAAGTTACACAGTCCTGGGATTTGAGATGAGTGGATGTTTTCTTTTCAGCTGATATATTGTATTAGCCTGCTCTGTGAATGCCATTATAATTAGAAACAAACCTATACAACTGATAAAATAGGACACTAATTGTTGTATTTATTCCCCTGTGAAGGCAAACTCTGGCACTATTAATTGTACTTAGTCACAATCTGTTCATCATCTAATTGTTTTTCACAGAGCTGAAGAGAACCAAATATTTACCCACATGAAGTTATAAATATCTACTCATGAATCATAGCTGCTCTGCAACGATTTCTTTCTAAAGGCAAGAAAAAAATGCAGAAAATGAGATGTACAAGACTTAACAGACTTTGGGTGTCAGGGCTCTCTGGGGACCAGGAGCTATGGAGCCTCTCTGGAAGCCCAGGGCTCATCCCACCACCCTGTCTAGGACTGGGACAGCTCCATCCCTGGGCATCACTGTGGGTGCTGCAGCCATGGGGGAAGGGGCTCATGCCCCACCATGTGGGCACCACAGCAGCTGTGGGGGCCTCTCAGCCTGTGGGTCCAAGAAATTCTCTGAGGATGCAATCCTGGCCTCAGCTGGCATCTTTTCCAGACCTTGCTTTGGCTTATCTGTGCTCTCAGGGTGATATTTCTACTGCATTTAAGTTTAAGACAGATTAATCTTTTAACTGCCGTAGCGACACCTTCTCTAAACCCAGTGTGAATTAAACACATGAGCTGGCACTGCACTGATCAGCCAGTAGGACTAATTGACTTTCCCAGCATGGCATAGAAGAAATGTACCAAAAATACTTCTCTGATAACATACCAGGTATTTTCAAACTCTAAAGGCAGAGTCCTCAAGTCCTCCAGAGAATTACCTTTGCTGCAGAGGTGTGAGGTGGGCTGTTGGCTCACATTAACTCTTGTTTTTTTCCAGATAGATTCTGCCCTTTACAATGTACATTTATTGTGATCATAGATATGGTGAATTATTTGATCATCTTGTAGGGAGAAAAATGACAGACTTTTCTTTAAGTGGCAAGGGACATTTTCCTTTTGACACGTTGTAAAATATGTAAAAACAATACGTGCTTCGTCAAGCACTATTTTTCAAATGATTGTAAGAGTCAATTTCATATTAAGAATTACAGGGAGTTTTATAACTTTTACGTTGAAAATAATGCAAAAGACAGAAAATTGGTACAATAGGTAACTGTAGTACAAACGGAGTCTTATTAAAGCACACACAGGAACTGTGGTTCTACTGCACATTTCATAGGAGTATATAAATGTCCTCTGTGATCTTAAATTTGGTAATTCGAGGTCTTCCTTTTCCCCTTGGAAGTTATGCAGCTGTGGAATCTCTAGAATATATAGCATGGATAGATATGTAAATATTCTTCTGCAGAAAACATCTTCCCCTTTGTTCTGGGGTTTGATCCAAACATGCCTAGGAATATTCTTTCTAGAAGTCAAAGTGAAAATTATCTTGTTAAATTTCTTAAAATACAAAATACTGGAAAGTTGAATTTGCATATGTGAGAAGTCCAGTAGATGAAGTACCTTGCTTGGGAAGCTTGAAAATATGAAGAATTATTGTTTTAAGTCTGATGAAACTCTGATATTCACTGATAGTGACTGCCTCCCCAGAATCAGATGAAATCCAGGACACAAATTTATATTTGTAAAGACTGTGGACCTCATTAACAGCATCCTCCCCAAGACACTATCTCAAAGTAACAGTAAACATACTGAAATACTGTTTTCTTTCAACAGTGACTGTGGCTCAGTGTGGAGGATGTCTGGATAGAGCTGCTACCATAGTACACTTGATAACAGGGATGTATCACCAAAATAAAATCTCTTGGCAGTAAAAGCTCACTGCAACAATAAAAATCCCAACAAGCGATATACTTATTAAAAAAAAAATAAAAATAAGAAGTACACAGATGATCTTAAGGATAATTTGGAAGATATTATAAAATCAGTGTACTTGCATATCCAAGTGATTACATAACCAGTCCACATATTTTTGTTGTGTATTCCTTGCCATGATGTAAGAATATAAATCAGAGTGTCCACAACTGGTATCCCTCCAGGGAAAGGTTGATCCACCCTGAGTGAAGATTGAAAGAAATAAGTCATGGCCAAAATCCAGTATCCTTTCTCTGGGCCCCACTTTCCCAGCCACAGGAGATGAGTACAGAACCAAAATCACTTCAAGGCTCCTTCTGCCATTGTTTCTCTAGGCTGGGATTTTTACACCTCCTGCTACATGGGGATGTTATATCCTGGTGACCAAAGTTTGCACTGAAGTAGTTCTGATCAGAAAAAGAGGGAGCAGAAATAAATTATCTGAATGCTCCTATGTTTCTATTTCTTAAAAATGGGAAGCATTCTACCACAATAACAGCATTCCTTCCAAAATCCTTGTATATCTGGATTATGAGGGGAGACACAAACTTGCCTGGTAGCTCAGTGAGTTGTTCCCACCAGGCAAGCCTCATACAATTCCATAAGTCCACATTGCAGTAACTGCAGTATTTTCAAGCCACAAGCAATTGCAGAAAAGCCATGAGTATCTCTACTGCCATCAGCAACCTCACTGTTTCCTGCAGCTTCACTTCCTTGGGAGCTTCATTAACAGGGGAATTACCATCTTTGAAGGCATTTTGTGCAAGTTTAGTTAGCTTTATGCGCTTTTTTTGTGAAAAAGAAACCCAGAACTTTTGCAATAAATGTCAGATTCTGCAGCAGAATGCTTATAAACTGTTCTATAACAGGTCAGAAAATATTTAAAGTGCAAAATTCAGGAACAAATTAAAAGAGATGGGGGAAACTGAGCTAAACCCTGGTTCCACCACAGTCCAAAACAGACCTGATTCGTTTATTTCAGCCCAATCCTGCTCATCAGAACACCACATCAGAAATGCCAAACCTGACTGTTTAATGAACACTGTAAAGAGTTTTGTGTTACCTTTTAAAACAGTGTGTGGATCTGTCCTTTAGCTCTTTTTAATTTCCTTTTTCCCTCATTGTTAAACCCTACATAATAACCTTTGATGCTGGGAAAGTATGAAGCTATTTCCATAAGGCTACAAACACCCCCAGTTCATAACCTGCACGATTCTCCTCTGCAAACCAGCAGCCTTTAGCCTGTGTTCTGCTTCTGCTCTTGTACTTTTCACAAACCTGCCCCTCTACTCTGCTCTTATGAGACCCCTCCTGGAGTACTGCGTCCAGATTGGGGCTGCCCGAACCAGAAGGACATGGACCTGTTGGAAGGAGTCCAGGGGAGGCCACCAAGTTGATCACAGGACTGGAGCATCTCTCCTGTGAAGGAGACACAGAGAGCTGGAGCTGTTCAGCCTGGAGAAGAGAAGGCTTTGGGGAACCTTCCAGTGCTTAAAGAGGGCTTATAAGAAAGCTGGAGAGGGACTTTTACAAGGGCATGTAGTGATGGGACAAGAAGGAATGGCTTCAAACTGAAAGAGAGATGGTTTACACTAGATATAAAGAAGGAATTCCTTGCTGGCAGACGAGGTCCCTCAATATCAGACGTTGCTATGAGCAAGTTCCACTATGTACATTTATCTTTCAGCTTTATTTCATGGTACTGATTTTAGAGTAGCTGTACCCCTTTTCTCCAGATCCAGGTACACCACAGTATCTCTCACCTCACTGTATCTGCATCACCCTGAATGCTCAGTAGACTTCCCACTTTCACCCACCTATATCCACAGCTACAAAATGCAGTGTGGCAAGCGCGCTGCCTTGATGTGTCAGGTCAAGAAGAAGAAAAGCACACCAGCAATGTCACAAGGAGTCTGACGACACCATGCGTGAGTCACTCTGATCCTGCTTTCCGCCAGACCACCAGGAGAGAGACCTGTGCCTGGAACCTGAGTTGCACACCCCTCTCGGGACCTTTACGGTCACTAGCTGTGGCGATAAAGACAGCGTGAAATGCTCCCCTCGTAGGGGACGTGCTTGGGCATTCCCACATATACCCAAGACATATTAATCCATGGAACTCTGTGTTTTGTGGGACCCCCACAGTGAGCTGGCTGAGCCACAGAAGCAGTGACGTGGTGAGCTTGGAGATGGGGCTTCTGCTGTCTGTGCAAGGCTCCCTGCAGGCGCTGGGTGCTCGCGCTGGCGCTGCCGGCAGCTTCTCCGGCACACCTTCAGTCCCACGACACGGCTGTCCCTCAGCACTTCTCTGTGCAAGCTGATCTTCAAGGCTGAGTTTACACAGGGTAATTTAATGATGAAAGAATAGAGAAAAGGATGACAGGACAGGTATTTCAGCTTTTTTTTCCAAATTCTTTGTGGGATTTACAGCTGGTTTAGAGAGGACATATGCTGATGGATATTAAAGAGCTATAGTAACCACAAATATGACACCTACTTAACTAACAGATTTACAGAATTTCTGAGGCATAGGTTGAAATTCTTAGTGTTATGACAGCCAGCATCCTTCAGAGCCGCTCTTGAACCAAGCATGAGTCAACACAGTGGTTTCAGCCATGAAAATCTGGAATATTTATAAGAAACTGATTAACAAAACACAACACGTACATTCATCTGTCTGAGCAATTCATGTGAAATTTGAGGAGGAAATTAATCAATAATTCCACATTTTTATACATCTCAGTATCCTACCGACACCAAGTTCCCCATGGAGCAAGTCACTCCACCCAAACTGACAGATACAGGTACACAGTGGCCTAGAGCAGCAGTGAGAACACTTCCCAAAAGAAAAGAAATTGCAATGAATCACTATGATGAATAGCCTGGGGCAACAGCTCGTCTTGTGAAGGACCATTTAAAAAATGTTTTTCTTTTCTGCCAATGAAATATTGTCCCATCAGAAAGCACTGATGAATGAGTTGTTCTATACCCATCTCTGTAGCAAGATGAATCTGCTTATTCCCAAGGAAGGCAACGTGATGTTTAGTGAGCCCATCCATGAGCCAGGACACTTCTGCAGCATTTCAGTGCAGACAAGGATGCAAACCAGCATCCTTGAGCCAGCATCTCCCTGTGCAGTGTGCTCCAAGAGCCATCAGGTGCAACGAAAACTTGCTCATATATGAAAAAACAAGGGGAGCTTGGGGCTGTAAAATAAAGCAAAGGGCTGTAAACCTGTTTCTAAGTGAGCCAATCATTACAAAATCAGGATCATGTTTTAAGAGCATAACAAGGTTTCACAATGGAAATTAGGTCAAATCCATGTTCCTCATCTTAAACAGAGGTTACCAGGGACCTATTCAGAACATATGTGCCATTGTCATACATTTCATGAGTAAAGCAGATTTGCGAAATGAGATTGAAATAGGGAAAACACCCATGCTTTTAAAGACTGGGAAATGTTTCATAAAGATCATGTGCCATTAAGCTCACAGCAAGAAAAACAGGATGAAATATAACCCACTCGTGCCTGCACCTATGGAGAACATCCTCTAGCTAATTTGAGCCAGACTGGATCCTGTAAATCTATAATAGTTTGAGACAATCATTCTCATGTCTTTGAGAAACTCAGGTTTCAAAACAAATCAGAGGAAATTGCTAAGAAACGGGAAAGGATGGGCTCTGTGTCTGTCTCAGGACAACAATATTGGACAAGTCCTTGCCACTAAAACCTGCATCCCATCTAACTCTGTGATTAACAGTCAGACACTACTGACTTTGGGTGTATATTTGCATATTTGTGTCAATTTCATAGCACAAGGTCCTCTTCTGCTCCTTTTGTAAATTAACAAAATGTTAGCACTTCATTAATGTTAACTGCATTTCCCAGCAGACTTCTAATATTCATTCACTTCTCATGACAGCCCACATTTGGGTGTTTCTGGGTGTCTTGGCCAGGATCCCTGAGCTAAGAAGTAAATAGTGTTTTCCATGTCTGGAAAGACTGACATTTGGATATCTTAGCATCCTTCTCACTGGAGCTTTGGCAGAGGAGAAGGAGGTAAGACACCTGCCCACTCTTGAAGAACCTATCCCAGCACCTTCTGTCCTTCACATCCTGACAGCACAGTAGCATCCACAGTGGCATTCCTAAAATTCACTGGATGGGGCAGAAAATATCCAGCCTGTCTTTTCTAGTGATGCAGCAGAATTTTTAGATCCATTTGAAAATTACTGTTTTCTTTCTTTTCAGAGACCAGAAAGACTCACGTTTACAGTGATGGTTAATTGCACCTCCATGATAACCTCATAAAAAATTATTTTTTTTAGTTAAGTTGCTAGCAAAGGGATTTGGATGTAAATTTGAACTCTGAAAGGGTTAGGATTACTAGGAATATGTAACATGTATATGTAGGTGGGCTGCTTTTTCTGTGCTACCTACAAGAAGCTGGTATCAAACATTACCAATATTTTCAATTTTTGCTGCTAAAAAGAGCTTTCCTCAAATGTTTTACCAAGAGGTGACAGCAAAGTTTCTTCCTTAACAAGACAGGCTTGGGAGCCCAAGCATCCTGCACTGAAGGAGTTCACCTGGACAGGTGAGCAAGGCTCAGTGCTCCAGCCCAGCTTCTGGGGAAGCTGTGCCAACAACAAGGAGCTGTGAAAATGAGTGCTGGCAAGGGCAGAGGCATTTGCTACATCTGTGTGGTTAATGCAAGCCATGCTTGCAAAAACACACAGCAAACCTTGATCTGCATTAATCACATTAAAAAGTGGAATTATTTTGCCTGTCACTGTGATTAGGCTGTGTCAGAAGGAAACTTTTTCCATATTGGCAGTTACTGATATTTACTGAAATGCTTTAAGGCATTATTTACCTAAACTTCATTTCACTGTGACTAAGGCCTTCTTTCTTGCTCTTTTCACCCAATTATCTTCATCATGCTGGTAAGGGGGCTTATGTCCCCATTTGTTGCAGGGCTTGGGGCTTTTTTTTTACTAGTTATGGGATTTTTAGTGACTTTTTGATTAAAATGAGTACTAAGCCTTTCTAGTTTCTGAATTGTTTCACTTTTCTGTAGAAAAGGAGGTAAAATATTATTCAAGGAATTTTTCGTAGTGTCTGTGTTTCTCCTGCTTGCTTTGGAGGACCACAGAGCTCTCCAGGATATAAGAATTCTCTTTCACTCAGAAAAAAAAAAAATCACATACGATCTGGTTGCGTGCAGAATAGACAAAGTTTTTTCCTGGAAACAGAAAAGCTGAAAAAAAAAATACACATTAGATAGTCTTTAGACAAGCCAGTTAAGATTAACATTTGCAGCATCAGCAGGAGCTTGAATCTGGGTCTGCTGAATTTCCATGTTCAGCCTACTCCCTCACTCTGTCTGACTCACCACAATTACAGCAAAAGATTCTATCTCAAGGGATGTCCTTCTGTAGGGATCTTCATCTTCAGCCAATCTACATTTTGTGATGGAAAAATGTTTCATACATCATACCTTCAGTTAATTGTAGTATTTCCAGGAAACAATTTTTTTTTAATCCAAAACTACTCTGGATAGTGGAGACTTTGCATCCAAAGATTCTCTTTAATTTCTTTTTTTTAATTTCAGCACTGATCCATTAACTTATCAGGGATAATGGAGAGCATGTTGCTTCTTGTGTAACAGTGCTAATGTATTGCATTTATCAGATTTGGTAATTTTCTGTTTACAGGAAGCCAACATTTACCAGTCATTAGTCTTTATCCTTTTCATCCTTTGCAGCAAGGAGTGATCTGTATCTTCTCCAGTGGAGCCACTGAGATTTGTAAGCCATACAGCCTTGAATCTGATATTATTCACAAGGGGAGCGCTCTCTCAAATTAACTTATTGCAGAGAAATGTAAATCAATTATGTTTACAGCTCTCAACAAACAGAATTAAAATGTTCCACCAGTCTGTTCCGAATTCCTAATCACTTTTGTGATTAACCCAGTGTCTGGGATTTGCAAGAGAGTAGGAGATGAATTGGTTTCTCTTCATTATCTGACACAGTTCAGTTATTCCTGAGGTGTCCTGAAAAAAAAACCAGCCAAGCAAATTCCCCTTAAATAGTTAGCCATCAAGAAATGGTTAACACCCGCTGGCATTGCTCAGGACCACCCTGCAAGTCAGAAGGTCATGCTCTTGAGATGGCAAATGAAGCAAATTCAATCCCAGGCCAAGAATGAGCACACAACCAGCCTGGCAAGGCCAGCCTGCTCATGCACTGTGAGTGAAGGCAAGAGAATTGGGTGCATGATAGACAGAAATGCAACTTTGGAAAATAACAAGCAACATCCAAAAATGTGAAGCTCAAAGTGCCACTCATCTCCCCACCACAACATTTTAACACTGTTCTCTGCAGTAGCCATCTCCCATTGATTCCATTTCATTTGGACCAGTACAAAAAGGAGGTTTTGATGATCCCTGTGATCTGCCTGCTTTTGCAATGGCATCAAAAGCTAATCCCTCAGTGTATGTTTGATTGTCTCCTGTCTCTGAAGAGCCTTTTGGGGCAGGAGAGGTCTGCCTTACACCCTGATCCTAAAGATCCTGCCTTACACCACCCTAAAGATCCTGCTCCCTGCTGGCAGCCATCAGGGCTTGCACCCAGGCTCCCCATCCCTCTCCTGGGGAGAGCAGGGCTATCCTTGGGGACACCTTGTTGCTCTCTACAACTACTTGAAAGGAGGTTGTAGTGAGGTGGAGGTCAACCTACTCTCTCAAGTAACAAGCAACAGGACGAGAGGAAATGGCCTCAGGTTCTGCCAAGGGAGGTTTAGATGAGACATTATGAAAAATTTCTTCATGGAAAGTGTTAAGCACTGGAACAGCCTGACCAGGGTATACCTCACCATCCCTGTGGGTATTTAAGGGATGTACAGATGTGGTACTTACAGACATGGTCTTTAAGATCTTTTCCAACCTAAACTCTTCTATGATTCTATGATTCCATTTCTGAAGGACACTGCCATTTTTAACATAATCACTTTTGTCTTCCCAGCACACATGTGAAGCAGAAGCTGCCCCATCAGTCAGAGGGGGGGGTTTGGTAGTCTGAGCACATGGCAGCTCCCTATGTAATATTCCATAGAAGTGCATTAATGCAGGAGAATCCAGTCTGCTCATACGGCCCAAGAGCCCAGACAACCTTTCTGAGATGCAATGGCTGGGTCAGCTGTGCACAAGACATCAGCCTGAGCTGCCAGGCAGACTGTGCTCACTCCACCTCATGAGGAATTTGGCCAGCTGGGAGGGAAAGGAGCGGCCTCCACCCAGAGAAGAGACGAGCCTCCACAGCTGCAGGAGCCCAGCTCCTCCTGCTCTCCAGATGTGCAGGCTCCCATGGGACAGGCACTGCAAGCCTGGACCAAAGCACAGTTGCACAGGAGCACTGCTTTTACAAAGAGCTTGTTATACTCAGCAGCTTCAGCCATCCCTGAATTTCAACAGCCCAGATCCTTCACATCCTTATGTAAATCTCTGCTCAGTCTAGACTGACTTACGCAAAAGCCTGCACTGATTTCTACAAATCCAGCATTTAGTGGATTGACACACTGATGAAATATCACAATTTTTATTCCAACCTTATAATCAGAAAGTCAGAATTACAGTAAATGGAATCTTTTCTATCCTCTGTCTTAAAAGGTCTAATTATTTTATTATTCAGTGTATGTACACGCAGATAAGTAATAATTATTCAGAGTATTATCCTGCATAATAGAGCCAGTTAATGCTCAGAGATAATAGCACAGAGACAGCTCATTATACCAATTTGTACAAAAATAACATAATTATTTTCTTCTTCTGAACAAACTTGTTCTGGTGTGATAAGAGCAAGTTTCAATCACTTCTTTATTTGCTGAAAGATTAAACGCTATGCAGCCAGTAAAGTGATTATTATTTTCATGATGAATCATCATGTGCAATGAGGAATTAGCCATCCAAAGGATTTGAAGACAAACTCGTATAAGGCTACATTAAAATAAGGATGCTCCTGAAATTATTGCACATCTGTTTCTAAACAGCCTTCTTACCAGAAATATCACTTAGGAGCTCATCCTGCTAACAGCTGAGAAAACTCAGATGAGTATGGAAAGGCAGAAATGGTGATGTTTTCCAGACTGGAAGTTTGAGATGCAGAAAACCAGTTCAGCCATTGAGTGTTTGGTTTCACCAAGGCTGAACTTACACTCCAAAGCAGGACAATGGCAACACAGAAGGAGGCTTTCCTGCCAAAAGACAGCTTTGCTCTCCAATAGCCCAGTGGCCTGGAGTATCGCAGTCTCTGCTGGATCTAGCAGCCTGCTGTCCTCAAAGTGGGCATGGAAGTCCTGTGACAAAGTATGTGTTTTATTTTTCCAGCCCTTTTTTCCTTCATCGCCACTGATCCAAGCCCTCTTCATTCAGTACTCCTTTATCTAATGCCTTACTCCACTTTTACACTGAAATAAAAAAAACTCTGGGAAAAGAATGAGAAAATATAAACCAATGCTTGCCACTCTTGGCTCCTGTCTCTCTACTCCAGTATCTCCCCCAAAGTCAGCTGTTCCCCAGAGCTGTGTCCTGGGAGCAGGGCTGAGCAGCAGGAAGGAGACTGACCTGCCACCACCTCCTTTTCTTGTGGGATGGGGCTGCCAGGGCCAGAGACCCTGGTGAGACAAGTTACTTTCAAGAAGGTAAATAAGGGAGGACAAAGGAAGAACTAGAAAAAAATCCCCATGAAAAAGGAAGACTTCATTTCATGCTTTTCTGTCTTGCATACCTTGGAGTCTGTCCTGCAGTGGAAAAAGAAAATCACCACTATATTGAACACAATTTCATAACTCACTTCTGCTTTTGACGAAAACTCATTCACGGTGGGTTTTATTCTGCACCAGCATTTATGCACGTGCTCAGGGAATGGGAAGGTTCCCCTTAACCAAATGAAATACTGTTCATGCCTCTAGACAGACATTATGGATCATTGCAATTTCTATCTCCCAGCAGAGGACTTGAGACTGTGAATTTGTCTGCAGCTTTGGGTTTTTATACACCATCTGTGTGAGGGTGAGCAATGAGCAATGCTGCTCCTTAATCACAACCTGTGCTGCTCTGACTGGAAACTCAGGCTGGTTCTCAGGCCAAGATGCTGACAAATCTCCTTCTCTAACACAAGCAGCAGGAGTCTGGCTCCACAGACACAGGTGAACCTTGCCACCCACTCCTCTGTGTCTGGGGCTTACTGGAGGAATGGTGCTTGTCCTTGTTCTGGATTCCAGTTAGTCAGTGACGCCGCCGGTTGTAAATCTTATTCCTACAGTGCTGATGGATTTATTTTCTGTGGATTAGAAAGGGCATTTTTATCATCTGAATTGCATGAGCCAGCAATAAAATTCACTGGAATATAGTGCCTCTATAAATATTTCATAGAGATATGCCAAGTACTATAAATTGTTTCATACCCTGCTCCCATGCACCATGGAAGCACGGTGCACACCAAAGGCCTAGGAAGGCCTGTGGTGCAAAGTCTAGGAGGATCTGCCTGTTCCACCTGTTGGGAAGAAAATACACTAAAAGTCTTGCTCAGACATGGTGTTCACCAGCATGTCAAGTCTCCATGACAGCTCTGAATTTTCACAGCATGCAATCTGGGCAGAATGTCAGAAAGAATAGAAAAACCCCTTCATATTTATGGCAGAGACTGAGTCTAGCAACCAGCCACATTCCTGGGGCTTGGGAAGCCTTCTCCATGCTGAATGAGGCTGACCAGGGATGGCACAGGGCAGGGCAGAGTGCTCAGAGAGCAGCTGTACCAAGAGCTGCTTCACCCCCTCCACAGCCTCTTACACCTGTTCATCCCCACCCCTCACCATGCCCTCCAAAAGTGACCTGTGTGGCTGCCCCCTCTCCCCCTGCTGAGCAGATGTGCTTTGTATGCAGCAGATGTTGCTGCATACTTGGTACTTGGCACAGGAAGTGAGAATAATTTCTAAAAAAAAAAATAAAACAAGCAGCCTATTTTGGGGCTTATTGCCAACGTTTATTTAAAAGTTCATTTTTTACTTAAAGACAAGGAATTTTAAGGCCATAGTCTTTAAAGTGTTGGTGTTCCAGGTGCTATGCAGTGGCCTGAGGCTAAAAAACACATCTAAGCAGCCTGCCCACACCAAAGCATCTCAGTAATTTCTAGAAAGGCTCACTTGCAGTTCATGACAGATGATACAAAGGTTTCCTCCTAATCCCCTCTGTGGCATGTTAAAATTAATTCAGAAAATCCACACAGATCCCTTGGAATGATGACAGAAGCCCCTGCTCATTTGCACAGAGGCCAGTGCAGTGGGTCCTGAGCTCCCCAAAGCTTCTGATGTTTCAGTAAAATAGCGTCCATTTCAATAATCTTAGCCAGGTTTGCAAACCTCAAGCAGACTTTCTTACCTGCAAAGGGGAAGAGATAAGAAGTCTTTTTTCCAAGCCAGGCTTTCCATTTTCTCTGCTGAAAAGCAAACAGTTCTGGTCAAGAAATGCCTCCTCAGGACTGGAAAAAAACCAGTAAGAACAAACACAGTTGGGACCAGATTTGGTTTGATGCAATTTTCAGTTTCTTCCATTTTGTTTCCCCACAAGGGAAAGGTATAGGATCACTGTGGATACACCACCTCAGTCCAGAGATGCTTTGCTGGTGTTACACAGGGAAGAAGTGTGGACTTTGCAGTCCAAAACTCAGCCTGCTGAGAGCAATGGGCAGCATAATGTCAGGATTTCCCTCAGGTTTGCTGAGCTGTGTCAGAAGAGCCCATCAGAGGATGAAGGTGGCAGCCCTGCATCCCCTGAAGCTGGTCACACTGCCGGGGGAGGAGGCAGGAGTGGGGACTGTGGGGAATGGGTTCCCCCTTTCCAGAGGAGGACATTCCCTGGCTCCCACCAGCATAAACACTCCTTTGCACACCAGAGGATGTGACACCCAGTGTTTACCTGATTTAGAGGGTAGCCAAACGAAAGACAGGGTGTGGTTTAACCTAATCATGGCTGTATATCATGCCTCGTATTTCTGAAACATCCATGCTACAGCAACAAGCTGTTAAGGATTGCAGCTATTGGAAAACAGCAATTTAATTCCACAGGGAGCATTGATATTTCATGTTTATTGCTTTTCCCCAGCTACCTTCGTGCAGGGAATAAAATTTTGCTCTTATAAATGACTATTCCATCACTAATTACACAGTGATCAGTTAGTTATAATAGAAGGGGTTTTGTGATAAAGATGAGACCCAGAAGTGATTATAAATCATACAAGGTTTATGTGATATGAAGAGCTTCACAGGTATCTCATTACACATATTTTGTTTAGGAGTAATTAATAACATTATTAATTTTCTAAGCCTTTTTCATTGTTTTGTGGGGTATACCCCAGGCATTTTCAAATTTCTCAAGTCTTAGTTACTTATAGGAACTTTTTATACTGGTGTTAAGAACCCTTGCCATCAGTTTCTGTATTTATTTCTGAACTTGAAAAGAAATAGCTCCAAATTTTAACTCATCAAGTAGTTCTTATGTTAATAAATAAATGAATTAAACTGAGCAAAATAAGAACAGAATCATAGAACCACTAAGGTTGGAAAATGGTCCACCTGATTTACTTGTCCTACAGCATTTCCACTTGTAGGGATGCTGTTTCAGGACTGACACACACATCACTGTGGAAAAGCACATGGATTCAGTTATGTCCCCAGTCATGACAACCAGAAGAGGCACTGATGGATCTAAGAGGTCAGGGATGGGGCCATATGGCCACCCTCTTTGCTCCTTCAGCACAGGATTTCAATGCTCATAAACCAAAAGGGGTATTTCTCCACAATGCTCTGAAGCCTGTCTGATCACAGTGTGGGGGATGCATTTTGTCTCCACTCCAGGGCTTAAATCCTGCAACATCAAAATGCCTTTAGTCTGGCAGAGTCCCACTTTTTTGTACGGATATGTAGGGGGTCTTTTAAGGGCAATCTATTGTGCTTAGGACATATCATTTTTTGAACTTCAGAGCTGCTTTCAAATAGTGGAAATGATTTATTTACTGCAGCAATGTGATCAGACACACTTCATGTTTTGATCTGCAATAGAGCCTGGTACAGACTTCTTACCCTGTACCCTTCATACCCTTACTGGTCATGTGCTCACAAGGAACAGGTACACGTCTGTCCCTTACTACGCTGCCATACAGTTGCTACAGCAGATTTTCCTTCAGGTGATGGACTAGCAAGGGAAGAGCACATCCACAGCCATTTAAGAGGAGGTAAAGTCCCAGATTCCATATCCCTGTTGTTGAAAGATGCATATTACACATAAAATGTGGGTAGGTCTTACTGTTAAAAGCGTTATGTTGCTCTCTTAGCATCTGACCATGACCAGGCTCCATGAACTGCAGGGCTGGAGCAGTGGCTCTGGATAGGGAACACTGGATCCTCCAAAGAATCTGCAACCAGTGGTTGCTCTTATGTTCACTGTGGTCCTAGTTCCTTTCCTAACTTCCTCCTAGTTCCTTTTCTGCAGAAAGAGACTGTCTTGGTACACTTTGAAAGACTTTCTTCTCCTTATTCCTGTCATCTTTGTTTTTCTTTGCAATACTGCTGAGAGGTCATTCAAATTGTAATCTCGTGTCCGAGAGGTTTTGCCTGTGATATTTTCATGTTCCTTTTTTTTTTTTTTTTCTTTTCTTTTTTTGGCCCAAGATAAAGGAGAGAGAAAACAGAACAAGTCACTGCTGCATAAACTCCAGTCTCCATAGCAACAATGAAAAATGCTTTCCTTCCTCAATTTTACAATTCCAATCCTATAGTCTCACCTGATGCTTGGGAGAGTGGCAAGAGGTTAAATATTTTCTAACTTACTTGTTCATTGCAGTTTTGAAAGCAGGCTACTGGAGTGAGTAACATAGGGCAAATTAGACCCAAAAGCTTTCCTGAGATCTGGGATGTGAGGCAGGGCTCGGGAAGGGCAGGTAGGAAGTACTGAATTTACCTCTGTAGGACTTGTATGCAGTAGCACACTGCTGTAACACAAAGTGCCTACAACAAAATGGAGAAGGGAAAATGTTAACACTAAGCAGTCTTCCTCTGATCATTCCACCACTGTGGGATTAGGAAAGCTAAATCCCTAGAAAACATGGGGCTGCATTGCTATATTTGCACCAAAATCAAAGCAATTGTCCCAGATTACTGCCATGAACCTGCCACAGATACGCAGTGAACGAGGCACGCAGGCAATGCTGCACTCCTGAGCACAGGGGAGCTGACAGACATCCATGACTGCTCTCTCCTGCAGTGGACAAACTGAATTCTCCAGGACAAACTGGGGAATTTTGAGCCTGAGGAAGACTAGACCCCACAGTCTGAGTCAGTGTCTGGCACCAAGACCTTGGCTGTGGCTTTGGAGCTCTGTGTGATGGATCAGCACTCGGCAGTGGCTCTCCAGAGGAAAGTACCTTAAAGTAACAAGAGATACTTGGAAGACTTAAGTTTTAGTAAAGGCAGGTCTTCCTAAACCCTTCCTTCCCCGGCTGCCAGTCTGCTGGGCAAGGGCTGCCAGTGAGCAGCAGGCAGGGACTGCAGATGTGCAGCTGTGTGCCACACTCCTGTCCACACCACAGCAACGTGTCTGTCACACATCATTAGGCATCCGAGTTGTTTGTGGAGAAGGTGTTGATTTCCCCTCTCTCAGTCTGAGCTAAGCTCCTCCATGTGAAATCAGCAACCAACAGCATGACTGGTGCTGTGCTGGCCAGTCTCTCTGGTGACCAGTGAGAGGACCTAAGGGATTGGCATGAAACTGTGCCAGGGAGACTTAGGCTGGGTATTAGAAAAAGGCTCTTTACCCAGAAGGTGGTTGGGCACTGGAACAGGCTCCACAGGGAAGTGGTCACAGCACCACGCCTGACAGAGTTCAAGAAGCATTTGGACAACACTCCTGGGCACATGGTGTGATTTTTGGGGCTGTCCTGTATGGGGCCTGGAGTTGGACTTGATGATCCTTGTGAATCACTTCCAACTGAGGTGATTCTGTGACTAGAAGGACAAAAGCAGGCTGAAATACAGATGCATCTAAACAAACCTTACTGCACATAAAAATGCCCTTATTTCTTTTCCAAGCTGATCTTTCAACTGACAATGTTAATTTGGAATAGCTGACCTGGACAGGAATGGTGTCATTTAACTCAGAAGAAAAAAACAAAGCAGAGTCGTTCCGTTTCATAATTTGTAAAGAAAAGCCACAAATGAATTTTCCTTTTTACTGTACCTGAGGATACGTTCTGGGAGCACTGTACAATACCATCTTAAGCTGAGACTTAGGACAGTTCCATATTCCCACTACCCAGTAGTATGTGCTCACATTATAAATTGAATAGGATGGAGTTCTCAAATCAGTTTTAACTGAGTATTTGATTAACAAGAGATTTTTTTTCAGCTTTGAAAAGTTCTTTTAATTTACTGGATTATAATCAAAGGTGACTTCACTGATAACAGCATGATATTTTTAATATGTACTCAAGTAGTCTGCTCTGGCAGACTTTCTGTGCTACAGATTCTGTGCATTATTCCACCACAGCAAAGCTAAGTGAAATTCTGCCTTTGATACAACCCCAACAGGGAATTTCCACCTTAGATTCCTCTGCATGTTTTATTTGTTTTGCTATTAAGCTTACAGGATAAACAGTGTTTATCAGTGTTTCAGATTCCATACTTGTGTTTTCTCCAGTCAAAACCAGAAACAGGAACCTTTGGGGAAAAAACTGGTAAATGTGTTCATTTGTTTAACACAAATTTCACTTCAACCCTCAAGGAAAGTAACTGGCATAAACCAGAAGGCCCATCAGTGATAGAAGTTGTGTTGCAAGTGGTGGTGTTTCAATGAACTACTTATTAAGGGCTTTACAGCAGTAATAAGCACTTATAACAAGTTGATAAATACTCAATAACTAAACTTCATTTTATTAAAAAAAAAGAATTCTTCCTTGTTTATACTTCAATTACTAGCTTTGAAATGCTAGTTAGAGATTAAACACTCAACTCCCCAGACACACATATCAGTTGTGCAGGATCACATATCCTGTAAATGAGCCTGTTGAAACACCTGGTATTTCCTCATAACACACTGCTACAAGTAGCAAAACTGTTTCATTCTTATATGCACTCACTTACATGTGAATTCATGCACTCACTTATACCTCTCAACTTCAATGAGCAAAGAATACTTTGAATATACATATGTAAAGGTTGCATCTAAACAAAATTTGGTTTTGTGATCTACATGTACTCTACCTGGTAGACAGAGCACTGGAAAAGCTGGAAGGACTCAGCATTGTCAAGGCTGTTCCCAGAGCAGAGCTGTGGCCACTGAAACTGCTGAAAACGTTCCTACCAAAGCCAGTGGTTTTGCAGCAGATGCATAACCTCCATGAACAAGAACAGATCATTTAGAAGTGCAAATGTTATCACTTCTAACACCTTTTAATTTGTGTCAGTCTTTGCAGCCAAATTCTTGATGTGGCTCCACGGGGAAGACCCCTCCATACACCACTGTCTTAAGCTACAATGTAAGATGTAACCAAAAGTATGTATTCTATTACCATCTTCATAAGCTGATAAAATAGGTGGGGCAGTGTTCTTTTATCTTTTCCATGACTCATCCCTGATAACTCCCTCTGGGGGGCTATCTCTGCTGACAGGCCATGGAGTCTCACTGCATGACTCATAAAATTGTATCATCCCACTGTGAGATGCCCCGCCCATGGGGAGGAACCAGACATTCCTACCTGGATATAATCTGAGGCTTGGAACACCACGGGGGCACTACCACTGGATTCCCAGCAAACAAGATCTCAATACCCACTCCTGGACCTCAAGAGAGAAAGACCAGATTGTTCTACAAGATCACCGTTTTGACAAAGACACATCCATCACTCCAACAGGACTGTAACCACCATTTAATCAGACTGTTACCACCACCCTGACACACAGGGTATCAGGTTGTATTCTGACTGTCAGTTTAAGCCAGTGTTTCTGTATTATTGCCTTTATTTTAATTTTCCTATTGAACTGTAGTTCTGTCTTGGAATGTTCCACTGGTTTGTTTTCAAACTAGCACAACCATTACTCACTGTGAGGGGGGCACACCCAGCCTGGTCCAGCACCAGGACAGCAGTAGGAGATGGATCAGCCAGTCCTGTCTATCAAACAAGTCCAGTAACACCTGTTCTGCTGCATCTATACCCTCCTGCATCTACGCCATCTAACAGGAAGGATTTACCTTGAAACTCTTTCCAAGAGGTCTGAAAATCAACAGTTAAGCAGGACAGCACATAGAGACTTATTCTGCCCTAGAATGTGACCTGTTTTTCAGTGATTCAGCTCTCACACTACATCAAAGATACACAGATCCTCTGTGGTCCCACTTGGGTAAATCGGTCTGCTGGAAGATTCAGCCTTCCCTCTGCTATTAGTTTAGCTACAGAAAGCAGAAGATAAAATAGATTATGACAGGCAGGGAAAGCCATGTTTCTTTCATTAATTGTCCAATATTTTTACCTAGAAGCCAATGAAAATTTGGCCACTGACTCATCCTTGCATTGGGTCTCACAAATACGTATTCAAGAAATAGTATGTCCACTAATAATTCAACAATATTAAAGTCCAAATAGCTAAGAAATAAAACTTCTTCATAAATCCTACCTACAAGATGTTACATTATTAATTTACTTTTAAGAAATAAATATGTCCTAATAGCTCTTGCCAGGCAGTCAGTTTAAAAAGGCATAAACCCAAATCATAAGCATAACAAAACACTGAAAGAAAGACATTTGTTCTTTTTAAGATGTGCAACTTTGCATATCAAAACTGGTAGTTTTTAATGAGAGAGATTTCTGAAAATTCTTTACTTGTAGATAAGGCTTCAACTTGTGCCTTTTCCAGCTACTTAAAACTTCAGCTCCCTCCAACTCATTGTTTCCCTCAACTGTCATTAACCACACTTGTAAGTCAAAGAATTTTACTAACGCGTGGCAGTGCTGGCATCTCGAAGCTTCTGTGTGGTGGCACCACTCACATAAGCCCTGCTAAGACCAGAGCACACCTTACTATTAGTACTGCCTGTCTTAAAGCCAGCAATCTTGAAAGATGCTTCATTCCCGTAACAGAATTTTGGCTTTTGTGAGAGTTGTTTTAAACAAGAATTCAAATATTGTACCAAATACAAACTACTGCTGGGAATGAAAGAATTGGGAAGAGAGGTACAGGAGAAAGAAAGAGGCTGCTCCCCACTCCATTAGGATCCTGGAGAACAGTTTTGGCAAACAGCATGTTGTTACAAATTGAGACAGATGGAAATGTGCTTCCTTGTCAAAGCTGTTATTCCCCAAGAGCAAAGAAATTTCATTGTCTTAAACGTGCTGTAAAAGACACAGAAAGGTCCAGAAATAGAACAAAACTAATAATATAAAACTAGGCTTGGAAGACTAAATTAAAGCTGTCTTTTGTACAGAAAGGCAAAAGGTTTTATCTGTTTTTCTTAACAGATAAAACTTCCTTTCTTTTTAGTTTCAACAGTATATGTTACAACAAGCACACGTTATCTTACTGAAGACTCAACCTACTAGAAGTAAATTACGCATGTTGGTCATACAGTATTATCAACAGGATAATTTCTGAGATCGAGTCATTTACAAATTCTGGTCTGTACAAAATATTGCACAATATGGGATTGCAAGTTTTTAAAGAGCCTTTGAATTTAAACTACAGCACAACCCACTCATGAAAGGTTTTTAAAAATTTTAGATACTAACAATAATCTGAATTAACCTTTGAAAAAAACACAGAATTTTCTGCATAAGAGTGAATCAAGGCTAATTTAATAATGAGCTACATCTTTTATTTTAAAGTCCGTTTCACAATAAAAAGACAAAAACCAATTTCCAATTTCACCAGCAGTACGCTTTTCTAATACTTATTTCTTTCCATGAAAACAAACTCACTCTAGTACCATTCCTTTGTCTACTGTATCCTCACCAGAAAATAAATGCTAATAGCATCTTTTCCATTAAGGAAGAGGATGATAAGCAAACAGAAAGATGTTTTGCCCTGTAGGTGCCAAGATTACAAAACAACCCCAAAACTAACAACTCCATATTTTAAAAATGTCAATTTACTTTTCCCAAATTCTTTCAGTCTTCAACATCCATTAGGAGGAAAAAACAAAAAGGAGAAAAAATAATGCAATTAACATTAAAGAGTGATTATTCCATTTTTCTATTTGTTCTTGCACAGAAAGCCAAACACATCCACTTCAGACAAGTTACACCATCAGCAGCATCCATTATCTCACAGAAACCACATTCAAGTACAACTGGAAAAAGCAGTTTCAAAATGCTTCCATATGCATTCAAATAATTCTTTTTCAGGTTTAGTATTCTGAGTCTTTAGAAATGGTGATTTTTTTATGAGGTTTGGTAGCCTCGTCCATCAGTTCCTTCAGCTGCCCAATCTGTTCATCACGGAAGTCATTAAGTTTTTCTTCTGTGAGCTGAATTCCATATACAGCCTTTTCTCTCAAGTTTTGTTTGTCGTCATTAATTTGTTGCTGGATCAGTGCTGCATAGTTCTAATGAGAAAGAAATATAAAGGTCAAAAAATTGACAAAAGCAAGATTCAGGTCAACTTTTTTTTAATAGCATTATATTGTAATAACATACTCCTGCACAATCTCCTAGAACAGCCTATTAATCGACAACAAATGACTAAAAAATTAACACTTTTTATAAGAAAGAAAACTTATTCAAGCATTTCTAGTATCTACATTTTATGTATCTAGTTTAAAATGCATATATGTACAGATTAATGCCCTATCATATACCACTATTGAAAAAAAACCAAAATTTAATTATAGATCTAATATACATATTAAAATAATCTTTCCTATATAGCAGGCCATCAGCAGGATACACTTGTAAACTGATACATCCAGAAAAGCATTATTCCCAATTTTCAGCTAAAAGAAACCTCGGCACTGCATACTGAACTGTTAATCCAATTACCAGCAAAGTAACTAAAGCCACTCTGTCAACTGTATGTCTAATAATTCCAGAGAAGTGGGCAAGAAGAAAGATATTCATAACCCTGTGATAAATTTCAAAATGACACCATTTACTAACATAAATAGATTAAATTGTTAATGGACCATGTCAAGCCTCACTGAAGTCAGCATGATCTTACCAGCCCTGTTGCAAAGCTTAATTCATGGCTATTCAAAGAAAACACAGCTAAAACAAACTGGGGCAAACAAAAGTAAATTTTTATTTGTACAGACTCTTAAAGTGATTCTTCAAGGTTCTTCCCAACATCACCTCTCCTGATTTTAATGAAACAGGCATTCAGAAACAGTGACACCACAGTTAATTCCCATGGTAAACCTACGCCTCAGTGGTATTACCTCACGGTAGAGCTGCTGTAGGATTTAAAAGAAAAGAAATAGGCTTTTTCCCAATGATTGAACAATCACATTGTAATGATAAGATAAAAAATTGTAATGCGTTAATTCTTCAACGTTGCAATTTACAGAACTTCTTATCAAGGCA